>VDFB02329190.1:0-60627 GCA_007258455.2 Sequoia sempervirens | reverse complement strand
ATTTTGGTTTTATATGTTGATGATTTGATCCTTGCTGGAGAAGATCACCTGATTCTCAAGTGTAAGGAGTTGGCTTCTGAATTTGAGATGAAGGATCTTGGGCTCATGCATTACTTCCTTGGCTTAGAAGTTTGGTAGAAACTAGGTGAGATGATTCTGAGTCAAGGGAAGTACACCATTGATGTACTTAAGAGGTTTGGTATGATGGATTGCAAATCCATGTCTACACCCATGGAGACCAACCTACATAATTTGAAGGAGGCTGTAGCTAGTTTAGACTTGGTGGATCCTACATTGTATAGACAACTGATTGGGTCCTTGATGTATCTAGTTAACACTAGACCTGATATCTGTTATGTTGTGAGCGCATTGAGTTAGTTTATGTGTGATCCGAGACAGATGCATCTTGTTGCAGCTAAACATATCCTGAGATACTTATGTAGCATAGTTGGATATGGGTTGAGATATACTTCAGATACTAACTTGGAGTTACATGGTTATACTGATTTTGATTGGGCAAGATGTGTTTCAGATCGGAAGAGTACCTTTGGTTGTTGCTTCAGTTTGGGTTCTGCTATGATATCCTAGTGCAGCAGGAAGTAGTCATCTGTGGCATTGAGTACAACAGAGGCAAAATATATTGCAGCTTGTGTGACAGCTTGGGAAATATTATGGCTTCGTAAGCTCCTTGTAGGATTGTTTGGACAATCATTGGACAATCAATGGAGCCTACTATCATTCATTGTGATAATCAGAGTTGCGTGAAGCTTTTTGTCAATCCTGTGTTTCATTATAGAACCAAGCATGTTGAGATTAAATACCACTATATCAGAGATATGGTATTGAGGAAGGCTATACAATTGAAGTATATCAGCACTGATGAGCAGATGACAGATATTCTCACCAAGCCTCTCTCCAGAATAAAGTTTGTGTACTTTCGAGATAAGCTTGGTATGTTGGAGAATGCAACCTTAACTCAGAAAGAGACTCAGTATCAGCGATAGCCTATAATGAGTTCTTCTTAGTGAGAGAAGTTCGAGGTGAAATCCCTTGTTAATGCATTTTCCTCTGAGATGGAGGAATTTGAGGTGCAAGCCCTTGTTAATGCATTTCTCTTTGAGATTTGAGGTGAAAGCCCTTGTTTCCACCCTCTGAGCAGAGTCATGGTGGATGTCATGTGTGTGACTCCATGACACATCTTGTACTTGTGAATGTCATGTTTAGGTGACAACATCACGTAAGTGATGAACACTTGTACACACCATAGTATGGTTGTAGCCATTATGGTTGATATCATGTTGAGGTGATATCTAATATCACAATGAGGTGATATTCTTCTTTTCACATTTGGTTGTGGCCAATGTGGTAGACATCACATTGAGGTGATGTCTTGTGCTGCTGGAAGTACTCTCCCTAGCTGAGAGGGAGTGTTGATGATAATTGTAGCTTTAGGCGAATCCTTCCAACCCAGATCTCATGGAGATAATAATTAAATGGTAGAAATTGTCTATTTAACTATTATACACGATTTTGTGAAGTGGCTAACCTCTTATATCTTGGTGCGATTATCTATGAAGAGACTTCATTGATAGCTGACTTCTAAATTAGTAAATGTTATATTATTTGTCTTGGTCGACTTGATAATTGAATTATTTAATTTGTAATTTATTCTCCTTGTGGCCGACCTTATTCTTGAAGAGGTGCGACCTCTCACAAAGCAATGTATAAATACAAGATCAATTCTTCTCATTTAGATTATCAAGCAAGTTTGATATTCATTCCTTAAAAGTGCGAATTTCCTTCAAGAGCATGTTGAAGTTATCCAAGAGCGGATTTTGATATATAAGAGTACAAATTGTAATTTGTATCTTTGCATCTAGAGTTGATGCTATTACTTGGCCTTGAGCTCAGCCTTATTGTACAAGAGAGTGTTGTTTCTTGAATAATATATGAGAGAGATTTTGTTGCTGGGTTTTTCTCCCTCAAGAGGAGGGTTTTCCCAGGGTATCTGATGTGTTCCGTGTTTGAATTTTTATTAATTTCTGTGCACATATTTTGATCACTAAATTTAACAACTAGAAATAGGCATACTCAACATTGAGTGAGCTAACAGGACAATTAGAATATAATTAGGCAACATATAAACTCCAGACTTCACTTTATTTCATTGACATTGAAATTTATCATTTCCTCCTTGGTTTAGAAGAAATGATCCTCAATTTCAATTGCAAGTGGGAAAATTGTTGCTGAAAAACTAAGGCACATTCTTTCCTAGAGACATAAATCAACCTTTTCTTGAAAAAGGAGATTAGCTCGTTTAAAATCAATATCACCAATTTAAAGAACAAGTTAGAATACAAAGACCAAGTTAGAATCTAGAATACAATGCAAGGAAAAAATGAAATGTCAACATGTAAAATGTTTTTGGAAGTGGAGAAAGTGTTAGAATTACTCTTTCTGTGGTCTGTAGAGTCTTAGTGAGTTATAGGGCTATAGGATATATTTATTTATTCTATTTTATTTTTTCATCACATATGATTTATTCTTATATTGAGGAGGTTTTGTGATTTTTTTTTTTCCAGTAAAAGGCATGATGCCTATATATATTATATTAAATTATAGATAGGAATTACAATTATCATATTGCCATCAAGGAGACTGGCATAGTCTGTTAAAAAATTCCTTAAAAAATACCCTTTAACAACCTTTTTGATAAACAGGGACACTATAGGGAATATACATTGACAGGAATAACTAACTGCCAACATTTTGAACCTACAAACTTAGCGGCCCTGCCAAAAAACTTTACAAGCCGATAAGATTTTAAAAAGACCATTACTAGATTAATAAATGACTAGGATTTTTATTATTTTGTATTTGTTAATTTATATTATTATACATTTCATTTGTCTTTTTATTAAATATTTGTAAAAATGTAACTCTTTTTTTAGGTGTCACCATGTTTCTTAAAAATAATATTTGAATTTAAATTATTTTTCTTGGTGTCACCATATTTCTTAAAAGGAATATTTGAATTTAAGTCTTTTCATAGTTGTCACCATATTTCATTAAAATAATATTTGATTTTAAGTCTTTTTTTAGGTGTCACAATATTCTTTGCAAGCAATTTAAAGATGTAACTCATTTTTTTGGGATATATGTTCTTGTCACGAAGAATATGACACATGCCCATACTAATGCAAGATGACAAATACTGAGTCATAGAGTTATATGCATAACTTCTCTTTTCACCTCTATATGATATTGTTCCATATTTTGATGTGTGGTACCTAGTTATCTTGTTACTTTTGAAACTTAGTAGTACATAGATTGTAACCTTTGTAAGATTTCAAGTATCTTCATAAATTTTGTTTTAAATTTATTGTGGTATGGTTTTCTTTCATTTTATTAATTATTTTGTATTAATTATGTTTTAATTTGTTTCTTTTGAAACTTAGTAGTACATAGATTGTAACCTTTGCAAGATTTCAAGTATCTTCATAAATTTTGTTTAAAATTTATTGTGGTATGGTTTTCTTTCATTTTATTAATTATTTTGTATTAATTATGTTTTAATTTGACAGATAATCTTGGAATAATATTTTTCTAAAATAAAATCAAAGCTATGCTATTAAACCTTGGAAAGGGTAAATTTTATGTAGCTCATTGATGTAGATTTGATTCTATGTTCTTTTTTATGTACATCATTCTTACTATCTATTCTTTTATTTTCTTTTTAAAAACAAAATCTATAACAACATTTTAGTTTGCACCTCTTTCATGAAATTGGGTGTTTTCTTTTCACTAAATATTAGATTGAGGTCATTTTTCTTGCTTGAAAGATAAAGATGTAATCAACAACTTTTACATTTTCTTTCTTTTTTTAATTCTTCCTAAAATAGAGTGAAATCCATTGTTAATAATTAGATTTTTTTCACTGATTTTTTATTGCTAAAAGTTTTAGTAAAATTTTCATCTTCTTTCTTTATTGAAATATATATGTTTTAACCTATCCTCCTTCCTCACCCATATAGATGACTACTTTAATTCCAGAAGTTAAGTTTAATTCTAATGATTATTATAAATGAACATCTCATGTTTTTTATTTTTAGATTTGAACATCTCTAGGGTATAGTCACATTTAAAAAATATGTTTAAACAAATGCTTCAATAAATGATAAAGAAACATGTGATGCTTTAAATGATTATCATACATGGAAATCTTTTATGCTATTTATTTTTCAATTTAAATGTCTTTAGAGTATTGTCATATGCAAATCTATGTTCAAACAAATGCTTCAATAGACGATAAAGAAAGATGGGATGCTTTAAATGAAAAAGAATTTGGCCTCAGGTATTTCTATGTCACTTGAATTGCATTTTCATATTAATTCTTCTACTACAACATTTGAAGCTCGAGAAAAGAATAAAAAAGTGTATAATGATGCTAATGAATTTTGAGAAATTTAGACTCAAGATCAATTATAAGATTTAAAGTAATTTTTTTATCAATCAAGTGAGGTTAGGGCCCCCTCTCACATATATAATAAGTCCTTGGATGGTGTATTTTTGGTTTTTTTTAATAGTTTCCCTTTTCTTATGTAATATGTAAACTTATGGTTACTCTGCAAACCTGGGCATTCTATATGTTTCTAGCCTCTTTTACTTTGTGGTTATTCAAGAGTTATGGTCTCTACTCTTGGACAAACTCTTCAACTGGTCAATTATGTTCACTACTACATGGTTAATCTTTATAATCTTTTTGATATATAGATTAACCATGTAATAGTGAACATAATTGACTAGTGAAGATATTGTCACAAGATTAGAGACCAAAACAAAAACTCCTAAATAACCACAAACTAAAAATGGGTTAGAAACAAACAAAATGCCCACAATTGTGTAGTAACCATAAGTTCACTTATTACATAAGAAAAGGGAAACACTAGAAAACACCACCACAATTTGAGCTGTAAGACCCATCCTCCAATTTAACTAGTGCAACACACTTAACTAGGAACTTAATTGCTTTCTTAGCTTTAGCAACATTATATCTCTACCACAAAGGAGAGGGCTTCTTTGGCTTGAAGTGCTTGAGCACATTGAAACTTGAATGATAGGTTGAACTCCCACCATTAGAATTGAAAAACTTTTGGAGAGAAACCACCTCTTGAATGAACATCTCCAATCTCCTCTCAATGATCCTCACTAAGTTGATATAAGTAAGGCCACAATTCAAATCCCAAGACATGAGGAGATGCAAGATGCTCCATTGAAACTTTATCAACCACCCGATCGAAGTTTGCCTTGAATTTATCTCAAATATGATAAGGCCTTGGAGAGATCCTTATCACCTATTAGCATTAGCAAAATTTTCAACAAAAATTGAAGAAACCTTAGATTTTTTTCTTCCTTTTAATGTCTTGCAAATCTAAATTTTCTTCTTTATCTTGTTTGCTCCCCATATGTCTCAAGTTCGACTCTGCTCCTAGGTTTAAGAGGTGGGAGTACTTGCAGGTGGGAAACTCACCCGTAGGGGACTAGTCTCGCCCTAGCTTGCCCTAGGAACCCAAGATATGGGCTATTGGGCCATTAGGCTGGGTCATGGGGACACCCCTGTTGTATATATAAAAAAAAAATTATTCTTTATCTTGCCCAATTGGCCAAATCTCTTCCTTCAAAGTTCTTGCAATACTATTTTCTTTGGTTCATGCTTTTGATAAAGTAAGCAGCATTTATAGGGTACTGTACCCTTTACACAGAAAGCCCAAACGGCCAAAACAACACATAGTCCAAACCAAAGCAAGGACTAGAAGAAAAGTAACAGAAACAACAGATCGACAACAAAAGATAAGCAAAACAAGGACTAGACAATCCTTGAACCAGAGGCAACCAACCTAACTCCCTGAACCTGAGGCCACGAAGAGGCAACAGATTTAGGGAGTCCCTTTTTCTTTCTCAGCACAATCGACCAAGAGGGATCGAAACAAAATCCACCAAGTGAGGCGAAGGTAGTGAATCCACAATGTCCACCTTGGGAAAGGAGCCACCACACAGCGAGGAAGACTGCAACGAAGAAGAGGAGATATGAGCAATCAAAGGACCATCAGGAACTTTCAACGAGGGACGAGCAGGTTCTGACTGGACATTGACAGTAGATTGAGGCATCAAAGGTTCCATAGAGGGGATAGCCAGAAGAGGAGCCAAGGGAGGCTCAGCTCCAAAGGAGTAGCCAAGGGAGGATCATCCTCAGAGGAAACATTCGAAACAAGAGAGCCAATCATGAGGTGGTCCGTGTGAGCATTCTTCCACCAAGTAGCAACACCCTTGTGTTGAGCAAGAGGGTAACTAGAGGCCAAGTGGCCAACAAAGAAACAACGTCTGCACTGAAAAGGGAGCCCCTCATAGTCCAGAAGCTGCTTCCAAGGCCTGTCCCCCACCAACAAGATCACATCACCATGGAGAGGTTTGGAGATATCCAAATCGATTAAAATACGAGCCACCGTAGTATGCCCAAGATCCCAAGACATAGAATCCACATTCAAAAAACTACTAATGGTGTTGTCAATAGCTTCAAAACACGAATCCTCCCAAAACTAGAGAGGGAGATTCGACAGTTGAACTCAAACTGGTCTGATATTTAGCGGCTCTATAAGGGGATTGAAAGAGCAAGACCAAAGCTGGATGAACATCGAATGAACACCCCACATCCAAACCCTGTCTAGCACTCTGTCACGAGCCTCAGGGGTAGAGAAGGTTGAAAAGAAGAAACCTCTAGCATTGGGATGGAGGTCAATTTGTCCAGAAATAATGGGCTTCCAAGAAATGAAAACCCACTTGTGGAGATTAGGAAAGGTGGGCCACAAGCCATTAAACCTGCAAACCACACCCTGACACCCATAAAAATCCTCATTCTCAACAACCTTAGGCCCATAAACCACAACAGGGGAGGCTCGAGCACAAGGAAGAGGATGAACCCTAGTTGAAGCTGAAGCAAGCACAAAACAAAAATAGTCTTTTGAAACTGCTTCAGAAAAAGACTTCCATTTACCACTAGTAGCAACACTAGCAATAGGAATAGTAGGCGACACCTTGGAACAAAGAAGATCACTCTTCAAAAGGGAAGCATCAAAAACTACCAGAACAGGGGGATCCCCATCCATTGAAACCCCACTCAGACCACCGGGTGGAGGCACAGACCCATCCACACCCAACAACCCACAATTGCCCACAACAAGACCCTGCATAGCCCCAGCCACCAGCACAACCCCGACCAAATCCTATGCAACATTCAACAAAGGTTTTGAATGGCCACAAAGAACAACTCGTGTTGAAGGGAGATTACTGCCATCAGGAACAAAGGGAGCCCCAGCCACAGAAGGGAACCCGAGGATCACCGGTTACCCCTAGCCAAAAGCATAGGGGCCACACCCATAACCAACTCTTCAATGCCATTCAAAATATGATCTGCTTGTTGGCTCCCACCTAGCACCGCTTCGCTCTTCATCTTATCAATCTATGTAAATTTTGGTTCATGTTTAATGATTTCTTCTTCAAAATATTTTTTTGGAATAATTCTTCGTCTCCTCTAAACATTCACAAAATGGAAATATTTCCTTAAGGTCTTTAGGTAGAACCTAATACTTTTCATACAAACCAAAAATCTTAGAACTTATGGGATCTATTTCTTCTTCTTCTGGTAAGAACGTGGATTTGGTAGGGTTCAAAAATCCTCTCATGATTCAGTAGTTTAATTTACCTTACAGGCTAGGAAGATCAAGGCTTTGATACCACTATAATATGAGAACTTTGATTTTGAATGTTAATTTTCATATTAAGATCTATAGAAAATTGGAGCATGAAAACACTCCAAATTTCTTCCACAAATGCTGACAATCATACTAGAAGAAACCACTTGATAAACTACCAATATTTTCCAATATTGTAATATGAAATATCCAGTGCATAGAAAAGGATACATGAGGAATGATTTGATAGAAAAATAACACCAAAAAATAGCAAAATAACCTACATAAAATCTAGGAACAAACTACAAATTCAAACCTATATCCGATCTCACCAACTAAAACTAGTTGAAAGTTCCAACACTTTGAAGCTCTATAGCAATCTTTGAATGAGAAAGCCCTCCCAAATCAAAGGGTTTACATCCTTCGACCCCTATAACTCATGGTTTTCATTTGACTAATGTAACTCATGGTTTTTCATCCACAACCCATAATTCCTTTATGGGTTTTCATCCACAGAAGGATATTGTACAACATTGAGTTCATATAATGAAAATTTGTAAAATTGAAATGGAAAAAAGGATTTTGAAATTTGTGAATTTTCTTGAAAATAAATAAAGGTCCAAATACAAATGCCCCTCTCTTAGAAAAGTAAATAAAATAATATTATTTTCATCATTTTTCCTCCAAAGAATCTCACCATTTTGTTTGTTGCATGATTCTTCACCAAAATTAAACAATAACTCCCCACATGTAACTTGTCATTAAAACTACCAAAAAATATGCTAATAATTGATTGCCACCTAAACCAGGAGGTTACAAATCTCCTCATAAGAAATCCCATGCATTTCCTTGGGAAAATACTCTAAATTATTAATATTAAAATAATTATTTGACCCCATTTATCAAAAATAAAAAATAAAAAATGATTTGGTTCCAAATAATCAAAATTTAAAATATAAATATTTCTCAATTTCCAGACCTTAGCCTAAGGAAAATATTTGGAATGGGATAATATCTCCTCTAGAATAAATTAATGAGAAAGAGGACATGACATGTAAGTCCCTTGCAGTGTATCATATCAGTGGCATAGGGTTTTCCAACAAGATCTCATGGCCTTATCATGTATATATTATTTTACTCTACCTTAAATATAATTGCTCATAGATGGTGTTAGCAATTACTTTAAGGTGGAGGCATGCATTCCATTATGTGCTTCACTTTGTTCACACGTGTTGAGCTTAGTGATGTGTTTTTGGCATATTGATCATTGCTTAACAGATTTTTGGATTTCATTGTGTGATTATTTTTGCATCAACATTTAGGATCACACTCTGTGATCTATCATCAAGATGAAGACACCATAAGGAGTAAAAAAATGAGTAGTGAAGAGAGCATAAGGAGTAAAAAAATGAGTAGTTATAGACTCAAAAAGGCATAAAAAGGTTTGAAAGAGGGGGAGAGAAAAGGGTTGGCACAAGAATCAAGACACTAAGAAAACAATGAGAATAAGAAAGAACAAATCAAATGATACATAATAGTTTAAAAATCAAAAGGAGAATAAAAATCGATTTAAGGATTAGTATTAAATAATCTAACAATTTGAAAGATGTAAGTAAAAAATGGAATATAAAAGAAATAATCAATAAGAATATTAAGATAAAACATGAAAAAATAAAACTAGAAAAAAATCCAAGATATCAAGATATAATAAGTAAACTAGAAAAATATAGTGCTAATTAATTAGTTAGGAAAGACTAATTGGAAATTAAAATAATTAAAAATTATATAGTACTATATAATAAAAAAATAGAAAGTTAATTGATTAATATAGTACTAATTGATTAATTAGTGCTATATTAATTAATTACTATTAATTAGTACCATATAATATTAAAGAGATATTAATATTATATAATACTATATGATAATGGTAATAATAAATAGAGCTATATAATATTTAAAATGGAATAAAATATAATATTCATTCAAATAAAATAAAAATATTCTGAAATTCCAATTAATTAATAATAATCAACATTAAGATCCCAATTTGGGTTCGGTTGCCAAATCTCCCCCTCCACTTATGGAATGACCCTCTTTTGGAGAAGTGGGTGATTCCCTTAGTGATTTTTTGCTGGTGGATGATGAATCCTATGAAATTTTTCATTCCACCTTTGCTTGCATATTGGTTGAGATGGATATCTCAAAAGGATTGCCTGCTGAGATTTTACTTAAATATCCTAAGGGTTCTTGGGTCCAACCTTTGGACTATGAAGGGATTCCCTTCTGTTGTAGAAGATGTTTCAAAATAGGTCATGTTACTGCTCAATGCAGATTTGAGAAAAAAACAAAGACAACTACTTGGTGGAGAGATGCCTCTCTACAACATTATATGGTAGAGAAGAAAACTGAACAACATAGGATTTTTTCTGAGGTGGTTGCTTCGGAACCACAGGGTCTAAAGACATCCCCTTCGGATGTTTCAAATGGTGGGGCTACTGATGTTGGTCTTGTTGAAACCCCTAAAGAGTGTGAGATTGGGTCTCAGGCTGCCACTTCTGGTGATAGTTCTCTGACTATCATTTCTGGTGGCTTTTCTAATATGTCTGTGCTTGTATGGAAGAACAATGTTGAAATCATTGAAACTATGGCTGTTGGAATTCATATTTAGGAAACTGGTGTGCTGGCTTGGAATGATAAGGCAACACAAGTGGAATAAGGTTGGGTTATTGTTATGGGCAAGAAAACAAAACTCTCTAGGCCTTCTTTCGACATGACTCTTTGCTCCCACAAGAAAAGTCCTAAATGTAAATCTTGAAGGGTCTTGGTTGGGGGCTAGTTTTTTTGGCTGAATGTAGGCTATCCTTTTTGTAGCTTTGTTTTGGACTGTAAAGGGTTTCGGGTCCCTTCAAAACCTGTTTTTTCCATAATAAAAAACATTAAGAAAACTATAAACAATTAAAGATAAAGAGAAATCAAAAAACAAGAAACAAATTAATAAGCTAAATAGAAAAGAAACAATATTTGGAACAAATTAAATAGTACTAATTATAGAATATAATAAATTAATTAATAAAAAAACTATTTTTGTTCTCCTCTTTAATTGAAAAGGGGTGGAACACAAAAACAAGAAAAAGGTACTATGCAAAATTACACTTGAATTATATTAATTAAAGAAATAATACAATGAATAAAACCTTTGAAAAGCTATGCAAAAGAAAGCTAAGCTACATAAAGAAAAACAACTTAGAAATAGTGCCTATAAAGCACAAAATAAGAAAAATAGGTATACAAAAGGGGGAGTTAAGAAAAATGAAGGAAATTAAATAAAGCATAAACAAGAACGAGGAAAACTTTGAAAATTACTCTAATGAACTCAAAAGAAAAGACAAGCAAAAATATAAATAGAAAAAATAAAAACACATAAGAGTCCATTATTGGCTATAAGAAAAGACCATAATAAAATAATAAAAGATGAGAACAAGAGAGGAAAGGAAGAAAAAATATGACAACAAAATATTAAATAGGACAATAACAAACCAATTAGGAAAGAACAAACTTAATAAAGGAAATCAACACAACAAGGCAAATATCAAAAGAAACAACCAAGGGGAATGAGGAAAAGGACAAATGGAGAAGAGGGAAAGTATTCAAGATGAATGAAAGGGGAGAGAACAGGAAGGAAGAAAAGAAAAATTAGCATGATGATGGAATGAGGTTGGATCTACAAAAGGATAACAAAGGGTACCAGGATTGACTTAATCTCCATCCCTCATCTCGATTAAGGTTCAAGGGGTGATTATTGATCTCGATGGATTCTTTAAGATTCCTTTTGAAGAAGTTGTCTTCCTTGTACAAGATTTGAGTATCTTTTGAACAAATATGATGCTTGGTGGAGGAGTGGTTAGCAAGAGCATATTTGAACACCTGTTCATGCTTGATGTCAACACTATGCTCTTTGATTCTAGTGATAAAGGAGCGCTGGTTTCACCTATATAAGGTGTACTGCAAGAGCACACAACCTTGTAGACTACTGAGTGGAGAAACATATCCTTGGAGTCTTTGAGAGAAGGAAAAAGGTTTTTTAGTGTAAAAAAGGGCTTGAAAGTACAACAAAGGACTTTTTTAAGAAGGATCTTGGGGATTTTTTGAGATAAGCCTTCAATATAAGGGAGGGAAGCAATAGGGAGGAATGGGTCATAGATAGGTTTGTTGATGGAGAGAAAGCTTGACTTGGCTTGGTTTAAGGCTCTAGAAATTTGTTTACTAGAGTACCCATTCAATTTGAAAACTTTACGTAGGTGGGATAACTCATGGGTCAAGTTATCCTCATCACAAATTTGATAAGCCTTCAAGTTAAGGCTTTTAAGGACCCCACTTTTTGGCTAGAATGGTGATGAGAAGAAGAGTAGAGGTAGAGATTAGTGTGGGTTGCCTTGCGGAACACCCCCTGGCCAAGGGAACCATTAGGTTTTTTGAGAAGCAAAATGTCAAGGAAGAGAAGTTGGTATCCTGCTTCAACCTCCTTGGTGAAAGAAATGCAAGGATTTAGGCTATTGATGTGTGCATGGAATTCTTCCAATTTTTCTAAGCCATTTGGCCAACAAACTTTGGTATCATCCACGTATCATTTTCATCACCTTGGCTTGAGAGGGAAGGATTGAAGAGCCATTTCTTCAAAATCCTCCATGCAAAGATTAGAGATGAAAAGCGAAAGGGGGGAGCCCATGGCCACACCGTCAACTTGCTCATAGGCAACACCTTGGAAAGAGAAGAAAGAAGATCTCAAGAAAAATTCAACCAAAAAGGAAACCTCATCATTAGATTTGTTTCTAACAATTTCAATGGATTTTGGAAGGGGAAGCTTGGTGAAAAGAGAGACTACATCGAAACTCACCAAAATGTCATTCTTTTCCAAATGTTTATTGTTGAAAAATTGGACAAAGTGGTTAGAATTTTTAATGAAGGAATATGATTTCCCACAAAGAGGGGCTAGAATTTTGGCTAGGTGCAAAGAAAGATTGTAAGTTGGAGACCCAATGGTTTCAACTATTGAATGAACAAGACAACTAAGAGTCGGGGGTGAATCAGTTGTAGCAAGTTTGAACCTTCAAAAACCCTCAACAATAATCAAATCCACACACATTCATTAAACCTTTATTTTGTTAAGTGATTAAACTTGAAATGTAGATAACAAAAACTGAAATAGCAACACCATACACAAGAAAACACTATATTTACATAGAAAAAACAATGAGGGAAAAACCACGTTGAGGATTAGCTCACAATATAAGTAATTGAAAAATTGGTACAAGGGCTCACTACCAAAATAGAACACACTGTCCAAAAATGCTCATAGCCAAGGTTCACTACAATAGAAAGAAATACAAGAATATAGAAGAAGAATGTTACACAGAGAACACTTTCTAAATGCAACAAGGAATCCACCACAATGCTCCAACAATCTCGTAGTCTTGCTTGAATGATTTTAGTCGCCTTCAAGTCACTGCCTTCAAGAACCCTAACACTTGAAATTCATACTGCTATGCTCAAATTTGCATCACACATCACTCACATTGATTTCACATCTATCTTGATTCTCTCTTCTCTCATGCTTCAACTCACAACAACACCACACTTATTTATATCAACCTAAACCTCAAAAACCTTCTCTAATGTCAACAACTAACCATTATACATACAAATTCAAAATAGGTTAGCACCTAAGCATTCTTGAGGTGGATAGGAATGAAGGAAACCTACATAAATCCTTAATTAGGACCCAAATAAATCCCAACACACCTCAACACACATTTACAAGCCTCACATGTAGTGCTAAAACAAGGATCACCAATACCCGTGTTAAAAACCATAATCATTAAGTACACACTTCGTTAAGTCAATCCAAAAATTTTAGATGACATAACTCACTTGAACATGATCTAGAATAATCCACAAACTACTTGAGATTCATCAAATACTTCATCCAAGCTCACACCATACAAATACTTCAACTTAGAACAACTGGTAAACCTTATTCACATACTGACAAATGAAAACCAATATGTGTTGCACCAAATCAAGTAATCTCTTGAATATAGAAAGATAAAAACATTATAAGAAAATTCCCAAATATGCACAACTTGAAGCCAAACAATGAAGAAACACAAAGCAAATACATTTCTCCCAGGCCATAGAAAAAATCACTGAAAAATTGGTTCACACATTGGTGAAAATATCTCACACTATACAATGATTCAAAAATCCAAAATTTGAATATAGCAACCTATGACAATCATGAACAACATATCAAATCCACATAGGCATAGGATCAATACAAAAGAAACACAAAGCACAATACCAGAGCACGCTTTGAACACTTGCACAACACAGTTTACTCTATTTACCAAATTTTCTCAAAAGCACTTGAAAACCAAGTACCAGAGACATTTGTACACGTAAATTATATTGATTGGTCTCACACACTTGATCCTGATTTACTAACACCAATTCTGCCTAAATCATCTTCCTTACTAACTAATTAATTCATCATATTTCATCTTTTAATTAAATATATCACTTTATTTGATTAAATCATTATCTTCTATTAATTAAATAAATTATTATTTTTAATTAATCCCAATATTCCTCTTTAAATTAAATATATCACTTTATTTGATTAAATCATATTTTATTTCCTTTAAATTAAATAAACTAACCTTTATTTGATTTAAGTCTAACATCATCCCTCTTTAATTAAATAAATCAAACTTTATTTAATTAAATCTATTATTTATATTCCTCTCATTTTGATTTAAACAAATCCAAAAATCTAAATCAAAATGTCAAATCAAAATAACCTCCATCTAAGTTAATTAAATCTTGATTAACTCTAACTCTAATCCACCAAATCCTCTAGGTTTTGCAACTTGTACAAGTAAATCAATTTAATTAATTTATAAATTCTTCTATTTTCATTCAAAAGGGCATCAAGTTGGAATATTCCCTCATTTTGAAATCTCCTTCCCAAAAGGTCTTGTTCTCCAAGATGACATTTATATCTCTTACAAGTCCTTTTTCTTGAGCCAAGTAGAATTAACTCCTCTTTCTCTCTTCCTCCACAAGCCAACTTTCAAATTTCAAATTTCCACCTAATTACATTTATTTGCACATTGATCAAAATGTGCTCCACCTCTCTCCACTAGCATGTTAACAAGTGGCACAATGCCATTGGCTTATGTTTAGTCCCACATTCTTCATATCTTTCATTAGGTTATTGCCAATTTTATCAAGGAGCACCATTGATCATCATCAAAGCTTGCAAGGAATTGGTAAAGGGCTATTTTCCACATCAAAATAGCACCAATTCCACCATGGGATTGAGGGTTTGAATGTTTTGAGCAAGATTGATTAGTTTTTATTTGATTATCTTTGTTTTATTTCTTGTTCTTGGAATTTGAATGAATTACATGAGGAATGTTAGTTTAGTTTAGTTTTGTTAGCTCTCAAAAATGTAGGCGGAATGCCTCAAGAGGCTGCCAATCTCTTGATACACTTTAGGGCAACAGACAAGGTCAAGAGAGCTCAACCTTCTACTCTTTAGGTGCTGCAAACCTGGGCAGGTGTACCTTTCTGAATAATGCAGACTTGACTTGGAATTATCTTCTTACAACTTGTTCACAATGGCAGGTGGGAGTGAATAGATGAAATCCACTTGAAAACAGTGACAATATTATGGTCTAAATCCTAAATACTCAATTAAAAGAAACTGGATGAATTTATAATGATGAAGTGCAGAGACTAGTGCCTTGTTGGGTATGCAGAGTCAAATGAAATCAAGATGAGAAATACTCTCTGGATGAGACACAAATTATTTGGCTTACGTTTTGTTTACAACTTGTATAAACATGCAATACTGTGACTACTGAGTTCTACTTTAATAATCCAAAATGAATCTCCCTGATTACTGTGATCAATAAAAGGATTTAATCTTTGCTTGAAAGAACCAGTTGATTAATCACACAAATACAACAAATGTGTATCAATAAATTGAACATAAACTTGTTATGTCAATTTAAACAACCAGAAAAATCAATTATGGAGACAACTTAGCAGTATTTTTCATTCAATTCAACAGATAATTGACACCAGAGAAATATAGCAACATCAACTGAATCTCATAAATACCTCCATTGTGAAAATCATGCAACAATAGCCTCTGGCTTGATAATTTTATTCTACTATATCTACTTGCAGTGTATCAAAAATCTAATATCTGGTGGTAATTAACAATTACAACATGCTTATTTATACACCAGCATGAGAAAAATATCAAAATGAAATTTCATGTCGGCCCTCCACAAGATTCGGGCACAAATCAAGTCAGCCAACAACGGTATTCAAATGTTTTACATGTTGGCCACAAGACTGATGTTTCTGTTATTCACGGTGGACAGTCGGCAAGAAAGTCAGACAGTCACGCCGAAGGCAATCCACATGTGCTTCATTCTACCATGTTACGACTCTGTGATGTCGATGAGACATCTCACAGAGGACCCCCAAATGTTATCGATAACCTTCAAACCTTCTACCGCAATGCAAGAATGTCCTAGACCGAGGTACATATTCCGCTTCATTCACGGTCGCCATAGCAATCTATTTGTTATACCGAAGCCACGAAGTAATCCTTTTTTTCGCTATAGCCCGTTGCCGTCGGTGAGATGTCATGCAGATTTCATCAGGTTACACCAAAAGTCCTTCAACACTCGTAGGTCACCATAACACCACGCATGTTACACCAAAACCAAAGGATATACTTCTGATTCTTTAAGTATCACTATGACCACACAACATCAGTGAGACACTATAGCGAGTAAACTAAGTTCTGTCGAAAACCTCAAGCCACAATATATCACCAAGACACAAACGATCTCACACTAACAGAAAACACCCGTCTCATGTTTGTCGCTGTAGCTTGTAACTGTCGGGGGGACCATACGTAGATCATGCAATGTTTCACCAAAATACTTCGAACACACACCAGTTCGCCAAGACAACCCAGAACTCTCGCCGAAAATCACATCCTGAATATTGTCGGTAAGACCGAATGGGCTCGCTAAGACACTATAACGAAGCAACATTAGTCATACCGAAGCAAACTTTATTGTACTCATCCTTCGCCAAGAGAAAGAAAATATTACATCGAAAGCCACATAACATTTTGTCGGTGAGACAACCATATATCACCATGACCCTATATCGAAGGCACCCAAGTCACATCAAATAGTCAATGAGAAGAAAACCAAGCATAAGGTCGGTGAGACTGAAGGTCACTCGCCATGACCTTACAATGCTAGCAAGTGAGTCACACCGAAAATCATTTAAAAGAAAACTGTTTGTGCTTCTTCGGCAAGACAAACTCACATCGCTGTGACACTATACCGAAAGCATTCAACTTATACCAACGAACCACCAAAATGCAAAGTCGGGGAGACAACTGATAATTGGTAAGACACCACCCTGATAGCCATAACATATGCTGATAGGAGCCTCCACGGTCGCCGAAACAAGCTGGAAGTGATACTGATAACTGCCAACAGACAAATGCCAGTCGCCACAACAGAGAACATGTCATGCCGATACACTTGAAACAAAAGATTTTAGCAATAAAACATAATGGGTCGGGGAGACCCACATAAACCTATGCCGATATGGACCAAAGTGTAAAATATGCAGATATGGAGGAAAACTATGGCGCATTATGGGAAAAATGTGAATAAAACACCATGAAAATAGTGGAAATGTGGCTTAGGTAAACATCACATGGAGACCCAGGGGGTATGAAAGTATGTAAAAATTATCAGACTTTAATAGTTCCAACATGTTTGATGACTAATATTGTGTTGTTTGTCTGTTTGAATAGGTCTAGGGCTACCATTCACATTTTGGTGCTAGAAGGAGGGAAAATCTTAAGAAATTAACACATTTTTTGGTGAAAATTTTGTTATTTTTCAAATTTTTGTGTGTCTACAGGAAAGGGTGATGCTACAAAGGTCAAACAAAGATGCTATTAGTCCAGTGTTGCTATTTAGCGATGCTATCAACACTCTAAAATGTGATGCTCTTGTCATTTTCGTGAGGGTCCGGTCTTACAAACTCCAAAGTGCACCTCTTTGTGAAACAATGACGCAATCGCGGTCTTTGTTTTTCCATAGAGCACTGATGACCTTCTCCAAATAGTGACACCTTTGCAGATTACACCACTAGGGTGGGGTAAAAGTCAACCTTCAAGTTAATTTTAACACGTGTTTTTTTTTGGATCAATTTAAACTTTTAACTTGTTTTAGGTCTCTATTTTTTGTGGATTAACCAGTTTTTGTAGGTTGGAGTGATCAAAAGGGAAGGGAGGAAACGAACACAAGACTTGTTATGGCATTATCATATGATTGTATCAAGTGTTTTTAAACACTTTGGGGAGAAATTATAATCCCATTCTTAAGACTTTGTTCTCTTCAAGTTTTTAGGACTCAAAATAAATTTTATTTGGGCTTAAAAATAACAATCAAAAGGTTAAAAAAAACTTTAGGAACTTACTAGAGTTGGTTTTGGATCTAAAAATTGAAGAAAACTTCACACTCCATCTTGGTGCTTAAAAATAATCCATTATTTCTTTTGAAGTTAAAATGAACATGTGTTTTTAGTGTTTTGTAATCTCTTTTACAAAGTAATATCATTTAAAAGGTGTGTGCACTTCTCTCGTGCTTCACGATGATCTTGAGAATCAAATGTATTTTGGTGATATTAAGTTGTATAAAATATTTCTTCCACACTTCAATTTGGGCTCTTAAAATTGAACAAAATCTTGCTAGTGTGAGTTGAGTATATCACATGTGTTCTCTCTTTGTTCACGCAAACAAAAATTGATCGAACTATAGATGTGCTTGCTCGATATTGTTTACCTTTAGAGGGGCCTACCTAAGAGATACATCCGAAAGGAGAACTCGAAGGTGACTCCAACTAGTTTTTCACTCGGGATGGTATACATATGGATAAGACTAAATTGAAAATTCCTCATGGTATGTAGGCCTTAGCCATACAGTTTCTTTTAGAATGGGGTACTACCTTAAAAAGTATAAGTGCCCCTAGTAGGATCGATTACAACCTTTAGTGGCTTGCTGGATGCTCACAAGGTGCCATGTCCCCGATCACCCTGACTAAGAACCAATCTGTGTAGAAGCCAAAATCCTTTCTATTTGTTGGTACAAGAGGTTGGACCTCTAAAGTTGCCCCACATTTTTTTAGTTCTTTGTAGAGATGAGAAGTTCGTCATGGGAGATTCATGAGAATCGAAGCTTGGATAACCTAAGAAATGTGTGCCATGGAGGGAGCCAGTGTGGTCAAGCTTCTAGTCATCTGCTCTGAATAAGCGTAGCTAGATTTATCCAAGTGGGGATTCAAAAAATATTGTCTCTTTCTATCTTAGGGTTGTGCATTATTTTGGAATCAAAACACTTGGCTTGGATCTAAAACATTGGAAAACAAGCATTCAACCATGATTATCAAATTTCAAACCCTTTAGAGGAAGCAAATACCTTTGAAAAAATCCAAGTGCTATTGCTTGTTGTAGGGATTTCATCCTTAGAGTCTTCTAAGCATTTTAATTTATATCTCAATTTTCTCTCACTAAAGTCAACATTAGGGAACTATTGCCTTGATTTCCTTGGTTTCCACATAATGTACCTTGTGGGATGAGAAGAAATTGGGACATTAGACATTTAGTTTGAAAAACTAAGACAAGAAAGTGTTTGGGGAAAAAAAAACTCATTAAGCAAAGATAAGAAACAATTGGACCCCAAACATGTGCTCTTTCAAATGATTTCCCAAAAGATCAAAATCCAAAAAACCAAAGTCCAAAGGTCTTAGTCAAAAATCTCTCAAGAAACGTTTGTCTATGCTTTACGAATTTAGAGAAAGATTGGTCTTCAACTTTTACAAACGTGCATCAAAGAACAATCCCAATTTGTATTCATTTTACTATTGTAAAAATCCAAGACTTTTTCAAAGGTTTGAGTATCTCACATAGGAAGTATAGCATGTTCTTTAACACCTAGGTCTAGTAAACAAAATTCTCTCTAAGTCTCTTAGGATCAAAATCAACACTCTCATCCATCCTCAAACATCAATCAAAATCTATCTCACAAACAACTCTTGGAAATCTTGAAAAAATCCTTCATATTAGACTTTGGGAAAATCCTCTTGAAATAAAATCAAAATCATCTTGTTTGGATAAGTTTGTGTAGATGCATCCTTCTTCATACACTTAGTTAAATTATCACTTTTTGAAAAAAATTATTCCAAGACAAACATCTAACCTCTTGGAGTTTATGAGTTCACTATCAAATCCAAAATCAAAATTAAATCAAATCAAACCAAATTAAAATCAAGATCCAAAACCAACATCAATAAAAAAGTCCTAAAGTCTAGTATCTCCTTCAAGGTTTCTTAAGAGTTCAATCATTCACAATCACCCATCTTTCATTATCTCATCACCATCCTTTGATCCTTAATATCTTAGACTTTCTTTTTTATACCTAAAGTTTAGATCAATCCAAGGAGTTAGAGGTTCAACTCCCACATTCCTGAAAAATTGATCCTTATTTTATGATCCAAACTAGATCTCAACACAAGAAGAACATGGAAACAAACAAAGAAACATCCACTTCAAGTGACTTGAGTCAAATTGCACCCAAAATCAATCCCATTGGATCTACTAATCCCCCACCCATCTTCCTCCACTTCCACAATATCCTCAAGAAGAAGGTGGCCAAGTGGAGGACATCACCAACAATGTCCTAGGGATGACGCAAGATGAAATCATAGAAATGGTCCAAAATCCTAAGACTCACAAAATTGTCAATGCCATGATGAAACTTAATCCCACATAATACATGCTAGAATTTGAAAAAGAAGGGGCTAAACTCCCTTTTGATTTTGATGTAAGTACTATTGTAGAGAAACCTCTTTGGATTATGCCATTGGTCTCATTTTAATCCTCCTTTCAAAGCATCACTCAAACCATCCCAAAAATCACATAATCCATTCGTCTAACCCAACCAATTGTCAACAAGGGGAGGTCATTACTTCATGCTCTTCAAACACACTCCCTTGTACACAACCAAGACTTGGATGCAAACACTATCTTGGGTCAATCCATTCCTCAAAATCTGCTACACCCATATGTTTCACTCGTCTTTCATGACCCCACCAACCCATCCTCTTTCAATGCAACAATGACATACCCTCTTAACACACAAGTGTCTCTCCCCATGACTTTGTAAGGAGAAGGAGGAATATTTGGACAAGGGGGAATCTTTGACCCCTCATCATCATCATTTTCTTAAGGGAACACACCACCCATCTTCCCATCATTTCCACCTCTACCATTAACATCCACACCACTCTCGGTTTAGGGAAACCCCCTTTATCAAACCTCAATCAGTAAAATCAAAACAATCCTCCAATCGTAAATCAAACCACCCTACCAAATCCTCCAATAATGCCATTGATATCGCAACAATAGGTGGCAACAATCCAAACAACCCAATCAATCATTGCACCATCCATAAACATGGTCTCTCAAGGACCAAACATATTAATCGTACCATCTACCATACAAACTCCTATCATTGATTTGACAACACCTCTCATCACAACGACTCACACCATTCCGAATCTGCCACCACCACCACCAAAACCAAACATGGAAAACCAATATAGCATCACATTACAAGCAACTCAACAAGCCTATGAAAAGGAACTTCAATAGTTCCAAGTTCAACAAGAAAAAAGCACACAAGTTGCTCAACAATCATAGGCACAACAAGCCACACAACAAGCACAACAGGCTACCCAAGCTCAAGCTTTGTTGCAACAATAACAAGCCGCCCAAGTTGCCCAAGCTGTGCAAGAAACTCAAGCAACTCAAGCTGCACAAGCCGCACAAGCTACACAAGCTGCCTAGGTTGCACAAGCCACCCAACAAGGTCAAACTTAGGCATAAGCCCAATATCTAGCCCAACAAGCTCAAGTGCAAGCACAATACCAAGCACAAAAAGTAGCTCAACATAAAGCATATTATCAAGACCTGGAAAAATACCAAGCACAACAAGAAGCAACCAAATTATTAGCCCAACAACAAGCATTGTTGGCACAACAACAACAAGACCAACAACAAATGTTGTTGACACAATGACAAGTGTTGTTGACTATTGTTGGCACAATAACAATTGTAGGCATATCAAAAAGCATTGATTTCACAAAAAAGCTTGAAACAAACTCCCCCAAACATGCAAAGCACCCCACCCATCACTCAAACAATCAAACCACCTCAAAACATGTTCACTCCACCTTCCGATCTACAAAATGACGTGACGAAACAAATCAAATTTCTCTTGTAGCAAGTGCTAGATCTCCAATATGGGAAAACAACAAAAACAACAAGCAATTTGTGCCCCTATCCATTTGACAGGAGCCTTGCGATGGTACCATTCCCAAAAGGGTTTGAAATCCCTAAATTCAACAAATATTGTGGGATGGGAAACCTTGAGGATCACATCAGGGAATTCTAGGTACATTGCATGGAGGTTGCATATGATGATACACATCTAATGTGGATATTCCCTCAAATTTTGGTTGGGTTTGCCATGGAATGGTTCTCTCACCTTCTTCTAGGAATAAAAAAGTTCCAAGAGATTGTAGACACATGCATACAAAACTACACATTCAACATAGGTATGGATGTGAGTCTGGAGGAACTATCTTCTCTTAAACAAGCTAAGGGGGAAACATTCACTTCCTTCTTACAACGATGGTGGTCCAAGGCCAATAGGAGCAAATGGACCATGCTAGAAGAACAAAAAATTTGCACCATCATTGCCAATCTTGAAAAAAATTTGTCCTTCCATCTAAAGATGCAATGTATCACCACATATGATCACTTGATCCCCAAGGGGATCAACATTGAAAGGGCCCTTATTGCACAAGGGGGGACACCCACATTTAAAGAATATCAAGACAATCACCCATCCACTCGTTACAACGAGAAACCTCACACATGGATGAAGAACAAAAATGTCACTAATGATGGTGTGGTTGATGAGAAGGTCATAATCAGTGCTCCAAAACAAAACACACAATCATACCAACAACCATAAGGAACTAATCAAAACAACATGCAAACTAACACAGTATCACAACAACCACCCAATAATCAAGTCAACAATCTAAATAATCAAGGGGGACCACCCCCGTGAAACAAGTATACCCCCCAAAAAAAATACACAACCCTTAGGGAATCAATCAAATATGTCATGAAGAAATTGGTAAATGAGAATCTCATCAAAATTCCCATTTATGAGAATTATCAAGAGCCCCAAGTAAAACCACCATGGTACAATGAAAACCACCTTTGCGATTTTCATAAAATCAAGGGACACACAACAACCAGTTGCAAGAGGCTAAAAAATTTGATCCAAGACCTTATCGATGACAGAGTCATAAACGTTGAACAACCTACAGGAAATCAAGACCTTAAGATATACATGAATTCAATGCCCGATCATAATAAAGGGAATAACCATGGAAAGAAAAAATATGACAATATAAACCATGTGTACGATCATGTTGTTGCATCCCTAGATGAATGGGTCACTATTGTTAACGTCAAGGGAGCCAAAGCCAATTGTGGATTCACCACACGTGGTGAAAAAGTTACCATTGTTGGATCATCACAACCACCTAGGGCATCCATCTCAAATCCAAAATTTGTTCCCAATGGCTACAATGTCTTGGAAAAATTAAAAAGAAACACCGCTCAAATCTCCATCATAGAGTTGCTAA
The DNA here is from genome assembly GCA_007258455.2 of Sequoia sempervirens. Classification (NCBI taxonomy): domain Eukaryota; kingdom Viridiplantae; phylum Streptophyta; class Pinopsida; order Cupressales; family Cupressaceae; genus Sequoia; species Sequoia sempervirens. Next base: position 36,982 of record VDFB02329190.1, on the reverse strand, counting down.
AGATCTTGCCCACATATAGAAAAATCCTAGAGGAAGCATTGACTTCATGCATTGTCTCCGCAGATATTGATGCTAACCAGTTCTAAGCTATGGTTGGACACATCACCACCCCAAATCTCCTAACATTTTTTGATCAATATTTTCCCACCCAACCATCTAATAATCACACACTCTGTCTTGAAGTTCTCATCCATAAAAATAAAGTCAAAAGGGTCTTGGTGGATGGGGGTGTAGGTCTAAATATCTGTTCACTCAAGCTAATAAAGAATCTGGGATTCTTTGAGGATGCCATTGAAAAGGGTAAGGGTATCACAATTAGTGGATATGATGATCAAGAAAGAGTGTCTCAAGGCACTGTTCAACTCCCTATTCAAGTAGGGATGACCATTATGGAAACCACATGCCAGGTCCTTGACCTTGACTTACATTATAATATTCTCCTGGGGCATTCGTGGATTCATGGGATGCAAGCTGTTGCATCCACCTTCCATCAATGCGTCAAGTTTCCCTATCAAAATCAAGAGGTCATGGTCCATGGTGATCCTGAGCCCTTTTATTACCGCAAGAACTTGGAAGCAAAATACTATAAAATCCCTCAAGTCCCAAAGAATGATGAAGGCCCTACAACTCCATTTGTATACCCAACTACTTTAGCCTCCACTTCTGGGAAAAAGACACCCACCATTCTTGATATCTCTGAAACCAAGGTCATTAGCCAAGACAATGGGTGTGGGGATTACAAAATGAAGAAGAGTACTTTCGTAATAGGAGAGTTACCTCAATCACCTAGGTCTCATGGGAAACCTCAACCGATTAAAACATCATCCCAAACCTTCAAAGCAGACCCCTCCAAATTCAGATGTTGGGGAGACCTAAGTTGGGAAGTGGTAGATGAAAAAGACATATCAAGCTTGCTTTACCAAGATGAAAGGCTCATGCCTGATCTTCCCATGGATGAAAGCAGCAAAGGACTACAAATGATGCTTAATATGGGCTATAATAAAAACAAGAAATTTGGACAAAATGACTATGGTCTTCTAGTACCTCTCATTCCAAAGAAGCGTATAAAAAATATTGGCCTCATATGTACCCCTCCGAAGGTAACCACACTTGGAAAAGGTGCCCTAGTTAGAAAGGTCAAAACTCCCCCTCAGTTATTAGCATCCGCTCTTCAGTTACAAGTATCCACAAGTCTACCCTTAGATAGCTTTACCTTTGACATAACCGATGTATGTAGTGATGAGGATCCCATAATTGACTTAGCTATGCTATTCGAGGATTCCACCCTTCTCATGATTAGTACTTTGTCTTTTGAGTCAAACAACCAAACCCATGAGATAAACTTAGTCTGTCCCCAACTCATCGATTATGACCAACGAGGACCACCAATTTTGGACACATTAAAAAATGATGAGGTGCTCTCAAAATTCATGGGATTATAGGATACTATACCATGCAGAGATCACAAAGCTAGATTTGAAATTGTGCTAGAAAAACATACCTATTATGGGGAAACAATTGAATCCCTCAGTCGCAAAAGTGAAAATTTAAGAATAATATCTAGGTCTTTGAATGAAAACCACATTGTGGCACTCTCAGACTTGAAAATAGTAAAAACAAAGGGCACATCTAATGGTGAAAACCTCTCTGAGGCATTGGAGGATGAGGGATTCAATATTCCCCTTAGTGCCATTCATTAGGAGAAGTCAGCAGTCTTAGTAGAGAGGTGCAATCCGGTCAACCTGGGGACAGAGGAAACACCACATATCACCTTCTATGTAGAATCACTTCTGACAGAAGAACAAGAACTCCTAGTTGCATTTCTAAAAGAAAGAAAGAAAAACTTTGCATGGATCTATGCCGACATGCCTGGCCTTGATCCAGAAATTGTGGTTCATCACCTAGCTGTATATCCTGAAGGAAAGCCAGTGAGATAAAAGCTAAGGAAGATGTATCCCCAAATAGAATTATTGGTCAAGATGGAATTATAGAATCTCCTAGAGGCTAGTTTCATACGACTGATTGATTATCCAAAATGGGTCTCAAATCTTATACCCATCTCAAAACCCACTGGGGGCATTTGCATCTGCACGAACTTCAGAGATTTGAACAAAGCATTTCCCAAGGATGATTTCCCTCTCCCAAACATTGACATGATTGTGGACATGACGACAAGACATGAAATGCTATCGCTTATGGAAAGATTCTCAGGATACAATCATATCATGATAGCATTATTGGTCAAGATGGAATTATAGAATCAACGAGTGAGACAAAAGCTAAGGAAGATGTATCCCCAAATAGAATTATTGGTCAAGATGGAATTATAGAATCTCCTAGAGGTCGATTTGATACGACTGATTGATTATCCAAAATGGGTTTCAAATCTTATACCCATCTCAAAACCCACTGGGGGCATCCGCATTTGCACGGACTTCAGAGATTTGAACAAAGCATGTCCCAAGGATGATTTCCCTCTCCCAAACATTGACATGATTGTGGACATGATGACAAGACATGAAATGCTATCGCTTATGGAAATATTCTCAAGATACAATTAGATCATGATAGCTAAAGATGACCAACATAAAATGATTCACTTGTCCATGGGGGACATATTGTTGGAATATGATTCCATTTGGGTTGAAAAATGAAGGAGCTACTTATCAAAGGGCCATGGCATTAATATTCCATGATATTATTCACAAAACTATGGAAGATTATGTGGATGACATATTGGCCAAATCAAAGAAACTTCAGGATCACATAGTGGCATTGGGATTCATCTTCGCAGGCTAGAGGAATACAAGGTTAGACTCAATCCAAAGAAGTGTGTCTTTGGGGTACAGTTAGGAAATATCCTCAAGTGTATCATGTCTATGAGAGGAATTGAGATAGACCCCACCAAGGTCAAGGAAATCCTTAAAATGGAGGCACCAAAAACATTGAAACAACTAAGAGGCTTACAAGGAAGACTCCAGTCCATCTGTTGATTCATAGCGCAACTAGTAGACAAGGCTATCCCATATTCACCTACTCCACAAGGGGGTAGCATACAAATGGGATGGGAAATGTGACCATGCATTCAAAAAAATTAAAGAGTACTTACTCACACCACTAGTTCTCATGCCCCAAATTCCAAGAAACCCTTTGATCCTATATATATCAACAACAACAAAAACTCTTGGTGCTCTCTTGGCACAAAGTGATGAAAATAGGAAAGTGAGAGCTATTTATTACATCAGCCGAACCATGGTGGGACATGATTTGAATTACACTTCGATTGAGAAATATTGCTTGGTAGTCATGTTCGCAACTCAAAAATTCAGACACTATATGCTAGCACATCAGATAAAACTCATTGCAAAGATAGACCCTCTCAAGTATCTACTTTCTAAAGAAATGATCACAGGGCAAACAACTAAATGGGTTATGATCTTGATGGAACATGACATTGAGTATATAGAACAAAAGGCCATTAAAAGATAAGCAATTGTAGATCAATTGGAAGAAGCACCGATATATTTAGAGAATCCACTCACATCAGAGTTCCCTGACGAGTCAATATTTAACTTAAGTGTGGCAGATCACTGGAAAATGTACTTTGATGGATCCTACACACAACATGGGTTAGGAGCTAGAATCTTCTTTATCACACCACAAGGGGATTGAATACCTAAATCATACAAGCTGTCATTTCCTTACACAAATAACGTTGTAGAATGTGAGGCTCTTTAAATAGGGATGAGAATTGTAGTAAAATGGTAGATCATGGCACTCAAGGTCTATGGAGATTCACAACTTATCATCAACCAGGTCAATGAAAAATATCAAACAAAGGACGATAAGTTGACATCATACAAGAAACTGGTGGAAAGCCTCAAAGAGTTCTTCATTTATATCACATTTGAGTAGATACCAGGGGAAAATAATAGAGTAGCAGATGCTATGGCAACAATTGGATCGTTATTGGATATCCCACACAACATCCCAAAGAAAGTATTACTTGTAGAGTAGCTTCTTGTACCAAAATTCGAGGTACCAAAGTCTAATTTTTTGTGTGAAATCGTTGGTCCTAGTGATCCATGGTATCATGATATATACACCTACTTGAGAATAGGTGTCCTCCTTATTGATATCACCCCGAAACTTAAAAGATAATTTGTCAAGAAGTCATCCCATTTTTTCATCTTAGGAGATACCTTATACTGTAGGAGCATTGAAGGAACCCTTTTACAATGCCTAAATACTGAGGAAGATTTGATTGCTTTAATTGAGGTACACAATGACATTTGTGGGTTACATTTGAGTGGTATGAACTTGGCTAAGAAACTACTAAGGATTGGGTACTATTGGCCTACAATGGAGAGGGAAGCTCACGAATATGTCTGAAGGTGTTTGTAGTGTCAACAACATGGGGATCTCGTCCATGCACCAGCTCAGGAGCTCCACCCAATTATTACACCTTGACCCTTTTCACAATGGGGGCTTGATCTTGTTGGAAAAATTACCCCCACCTCATCTAGTGGACATAGATTCATCATCACCAGCACAAATTACTTCACAAAGTGGGTATAGGCCATTCCCATGACCTATATCACAGGAAAGCATATATCCAAGTTCATCCTGAATTACCTAATTTTCCACTACGGTGTCCCTGAAGCCATTATCTCAGATAACGAGACACCTTTCAAAAACTAGGATGTTCGAGACCTATGCTAAAAGTTCAATATCCAACATCGCTTTTCCACTCCATACTACCCCCAAGGAAATGGCCAAGTTGAGGCTACGAATAAAACCATCTTAAAAATCCTCAAGAAAATAGCCAATGATGCTGGTTGTAATTGAAACTTATAGTTGACTCTCGTCTTATGGGCCTACCGAACAAGTATCTGCACACCAAAAAATGTAACCCCATTTTCCCTGGTCTATGGATCGAAAGCCATCCTACCCATTGAGATCGAGCTCCCATCCATGAGAATATCATTGTAGAATCTCATCATAGATGAAGAATATTGGGTATCATGGTTGAATGAGCTGGAACTACTGGATGAGTAGTGCATGGATGCCTTAAACCATTTGCAACTCTACCAAAAATATCTCAAGCGAAACTACAATAAGAAGATCAATAGTCAGAACTTTCAAGTCAGAGAGCTTGTGTTGAAGGAGAATTCAAAAAGTGTACCAAATCTTGACTACAAGGGAAAGTTTGAACCCAATTGGTTGGGACCCTTCATCATTACAACAAGCTACAAGTCAAGAGAATATTAGTTATCCACACTAGAAGGTGAGCCCTTGCAGGATCCCATGAATAGCTCCCATCTCAAAAAAATTTATGCCTAATCTTGTAAGGTATAAATCTAAAAATCCAAAAAAATCCAAAAATATAAAAATCCAAAAAAATAAAAAAAAAGGATTAAAAACAATAAAGAAAAAAAATCATCCTCTAGTGAAAACCACTTCGGTGGTGCTTTGGGCAAGAACCTTGGTGAAAAACTGGAAAATGGGCTCCTTGTGTAAATAAGCACTCTCCTTCCACCATGATCTCTATAGATTGTTCTACATAATCCATCCATCACACTTCCATCCCATTTCCATATCACCCATCCACATTTGCATCATAGCTTGGTCCTGTGTTCGTATCATGATCCCTCCTAGTACTACTTGGTACATTTCTAAGGTCAGTTTGTCCTGTCGATATCAAAGTAGTCTATTGCATCACATTGGGGGCATGTTCTCATCGGATTGGATCCATGTATATTCTTGAAGTCTTCCTTAAAATTAAAAAAATACAAAAACATTAAAACATTCAAAAAATCCAAAAACATTCATAAAATTAGAAAAATCCAAAAAACATTCAAAACATATCAAAATCCAAAAATAGGTAAAAAAAGTCAAAAATAAAAAAATAGAGTCATCTTATAGTCGAACTACGAGTCTCCGAGCTTTGAACATAGGAAAGTTTGATCTTTGATCAACCCCCAAGACACTTAGGTCAGTCCTTTAGGAGTTCGTCACAATAAACTAGCAATCCATTTGTTCATATCTCGACAAATAATTGAGTTTGTGTTAGTTGAACTATGTGGTATCTGCATGTATAATGTAGGCAAGGCTAATCTTTAATCAGCTCCTGAGGCCCCTAGGATAGGTCTTTAGGTTAGTCTCTTGGTCAAAATCTCAAAAAACACCAAAAACATTTGGAAAATTTGAAAATCGAAACATTTGCAAAACACCTTGAAAATACCAAAAATAGCTCAAAACATTTCAAAACATCAAAAACATCCAAATATTTGAAAAATTCATCCATCCCCATCTCACGATCACCCGTAATAAAAATCACTCATAATAAATCAATCATTACCCTTAAGCTTTGGTGAAACTGTTGAAAACAAGTTAACCGTTCAAAAGTGGAAACTCAAACATCATCGTCTCAAGTCTAGTTCAGTAAGTAAACAAGTTGGTCAACTCTTGGTATTAATATCCTATCATCTAGTAAATCTCAAAATAATTTGATAACATCATGTCCTAGGATGCATCCTTCCTACAATGGACATCAACATTAGGCATCACCGTAGTTTAGTCTTGGCTACCGATATGAAGAACATTAGCTTGTTTGTTTGCTTGATCTTTGTCTTTTGACTTATCTTATTGCATTCCTTCCAATGACCTCTTGATGATGTCCAAACAAAGGGATTTAGAGAGAAAGGAATGGGGAAATGATCATTATCTTTTTATCTACTGTGCTTGTTGGATATTCTTGTAATATAACTTTGGTCATGCTTACTTTGTTTGGTCTATAGGGAGGGTGTTTTAGGTGTCTTGTTGACCACATAGGAAGGCTTTCTTTTCTATGTCTTGGTCTGAGATGTTTGGAATATCTGAATTGCATTCTGAATGAGGTTCCGTATGCCAGGTGTGAATAGGAGTACTCCTATATGATTGTTGAGTCAAATTCCATCACACTAGGTGCAACACCATCCTGGTTCTTTATACCTTGATGCATCACATCTATGTGTGTTATCAAACATAAGTTAAGTAAGCCCTTTTAAAATCCAAATTCCTGATAAGAAAATCATCATCATCATCTCTAATAAAGTCTCATAGATCATGGACTTGTTGGATCCTCTTGTCTTCATCTCATTTCTTCTTTCTTCTCTCTGTGCTAACATGGTACCATGACAATTAATCAAAACATCACCAATGCATCCATCTTGTATCCACAAACCATCAACATGTTGCATATCATAATAGGAAACACTAATCATCTCACATGCATGTATTTCAACATCATAATATAGATTGGTTATTCTAAGCATCTCATAAACCATACATTTGCATCCATAAGATAATCATAAAAGCATGATTATATTATCCATATATGCATCATCATATCATCCAATGCATAATCACATAGGCATCATCATGTCATCCATACATGCATCATCATATCATACATGAAAAATATACTAAAAAAGAAAAGGAACATGTCATAACATCCCATACATCTCTTGATAAAAACATACATCATCATCCATTAGGGGCATAATATAGATATGTTAGTCTAAGTATTTTAAAATCATTTGCATATCATAACAATTGCATCCATACATCCATACTCCATACATCATCATCATAAAAAGTGCATAGAGATAATACAAAAATAAATGCATCCATTGCATCACATAATATAGAGTCACATCGCATATACATCCATCCATAATGCATAAATAAAATAGGACACATCTCATAATGAATCAATCATATCATATATATCAAAATAATGTAACTATCATGGTACAAAATCAGAATCAAATGTGTGTGTATCAATTAGAGTACAATGCTCACAGGGCTATAAAAAATGGAGCCCATGAATCTCAAAAAGAATGAAGTGTTTCTGATAAAAAATGAGTAAGTTAGCCTTGGTGGCTGCTCCCCTCACCTGCCTACCTCTTAGCTCTGTCATCTGTTTTCCTATACCCTATCTATTGAGAAAATTCTGACACCCGAGCCACTAGAGGCATTTCTTGTTGATAATGTACCCTATAGTACTCATCCTCTCGCACTGCCTCGTGGTACATCTGCTCGGGGATTGTCTTGCCCTGTGACGTTGTTTCCATGCTCTCTAATTGTTGACATCTGCCAACCTCCTGTGCTAGCTGTAACTCTGTCGTTTTTCGCTACTGTCTCTCATGGTCCTGCTCAGTAGTGAGGGCCTAGACTTGCTATCTGGCCTAGTCCTTCTTTGCTGTCAATGTCTGTACCTGAGCCTCAAACCCCTCTATTTTCCCTTGCAGCTGCTATATCAAGAAATCTCACCAATTGGGCTGAGGTGGCGAAGGTGGTGGTGGCAACTGATCTCTTTGAGGTGGCTGCTGGTCCCTCTAAGGTGGTTGCTGATCTTTGGGAGCATCCCTCTATTGGTCTCCTAGTCCCCTCTGATCTTGATGTTGCTTGGGTTGGTGTGGAGGTGGTCCTCCTCCTCATGCTGGGACCTATCCCCTCTTGGACGTCTTTTCCCAGGGTCTCCACAGTGGAAGTACTATTAGGAAAATTGGAGGCCTGAACCAATCATCATAAGCACGTGTAGTTCTTGGATCTACCTGTCCTTGATCGTAGGCCTAGGACCTAGCTACTAACTGTTTGAAGGAATCCACCACATTTGATGATGGGATCATTTAATCCCATGTGGTCTCTTTTGTAGTCCTCACAAAAATGGCCACATATTAATCATCTGGCCTATCCTAGATGTCCCCAAACTGCCTTGCTACCCTATCAGGTAGGTAGCACTCAATCATAGTATGCTCATGTCCCTGCATGAGCCTATCCTTCTTGGCATAGAACAACTACTATACATCATCATACTAGGCTGACATCTGTAGCCGAGGTCTCCAAGTCAATGCTGTCATCTCATCCAAGACCCTCTGCTAGTGAGGTAGGCCAGGCTTTCCTATGTGCGCAAATGTGAGGCCGCCCCTGTACCTCCAAACTGTTGGGTTGTCAGGTTCGACGTCAACCACTGTAACTCTCGGTCAAAGCACAACTATGTGCTCCCATGCCCAAATATGTAAAAATGTGACCCCAACACCAATCACTCTACAGTCACAATAGGAAAACTCGTGCAAATCATGGTATAATGAGGCCAACATCACTAGTCCCCAAGCAAAATAACACCTCCTAAACAACATCCACTCCCAGGCCAGACCCCATCCCAGACTGAAATATCGGCCCCACTGATCTGGAGCTACAAGTCCTGATATGATAGCAGCCACAATTACTCAAAAAGTAGACACTCGACCTTTGTAGTACTTAATATCAAGCTAACCCTCTATAAAAACAATCTCATCTATCCCCATAATCTCATAGCTTGCATCTGTGCCGACATCCATGTCATATATAACTCTCTCTCCATGGATGGGCAATCACAAAATACTCCAGATGTCCTCTAATGTGACAGGCGCCTCGCTAGTGGGAAGATGAAATGATGATGTCTCATTGTGCCATCACTTAGCTAATGCAGTCATCATCGCCAAATGGGTTGTAATGGTGGGCACGTAAGCAACGTACCATAGACCGATTGCACCAAGGTGCTCCTGTAGCAACTCATGTAGTCTACTCAATCTACTAAGTACCGAGGGTCGATGGTCACGTGAATACATAGGCTCTCTATCCTCCTACATGCATAAAGCCGCAATGTCAAGTTTCATAAAAAGACTAGACCCCATTTGAAGTTTTCAACACTAAAACAACAAATGTGTTGCTATTTGCAAAGGCATTGCTCTTTGAAAACTCCAAACTATGATGCTAGGACCACCCAAACTGCAAACCATAAAAATCTAACTGAAGTGCCACATCACCATTCACAATGGCGCCAACCTTTGGAGTTTGTACCCTAAAGCCCAAACTGCGATGCGATGTCATAGGTCGCAATAGCTGCACTCTTTGAAGCTTAGTGTCACTGATTTAACACTTTTAGCATTGCTATATAGCAACGCTGGGCAAGTTTGAGTTTCCAAATGTAGTAAATGCACACAAAAAATGAAATTACAAGTCGGGTTAGGATAACATACCGCTAGTCTTGCACTTGGAGGTCTCTGGTAGACTTGAACTCGCTTGGAAATGTGTCAGGGAAGAAATTGTTGTGCCATTTTGCAAGGGGGTTAGAGCTCAAAAATGATGAAAATTCTAAAGGTTGAATGTGAAAATGAATTGAAAGTGACCCCTCAAAGGCTATTTAAGCATGAAAATTAGGGTTTTTTGATCCATTTTGGCCGTCAAACTAGGGTTTTGTGCCCCTGACCCTATTTTTCCCAACCGAAGCTTGTTTTGGGTTTTTTTCTCACATTTTTGGCACGTTTTCAGTATCCCAGAGCCTTTTTGGACCCATAGGGAAACTTGTCTTCTCTTTTCAAGAAATCACCCAAAAATCCAAACTTTCGTCCGATCTCTCGAGGCAGTATACCAGCGTAATTCTTTCACTAGGGCAGTAGTGGGGCATCTGAAAAAATTAGAAATTTTTTGAATTTTGATCTCGGAAAGTTTATTCTTTGAACCAATGCAACAAGTGCATTGATTCAAAGAGGGGCAAGATGTAGACACATAAATTATACTGATTGGTCTTGCACACTTGATCCTGATTTACTAACACCAATTCTACCTAATCATCTTCCTTACTAACTAATTGAATTAAATAATCCTTATTTAATTAATTCATCATATTTCATCTTTTAATTAAATAAATCCACTTTATTTGATTAAATCATTATCTTCTATTAATTAAATAAATCATTTTGTTTAATTAATCCTAATGTTCCTCTTTTAATTAAATAAATCACTTTATTTGATTAAATCATATTTTATCTCCTTTAAATTAAATAAACTAACCTTTATTTGATTTAAGTCTAACATCATCCCTCTTTAATTAAATAAATCAAACTTTATTTAATTAAATCTAATATTCACATTCCTCTCATTTTGATTTAAATAAATCCAAAAATCTAAGTCAAAATGTCAAATCAAACCAATTTCTATCTAAGTTAATTAAATCCTAATTAACTCTAACTCTAATCCACCAAATCCTCTAGATTTTGCAACTTGAACAAGTAAATCAATTTATAAATTCTTCTATTTTCATTCAAAAGGGCATCAAGTTGGAATATTCCTGCATTTTGAAATCCACCTCCCAAAAGGTCTTGTCCTCCAACATGGAATTTATATCTCTTACAAGTCCTTTTTCTTGAGCCAAGTGGCATTAACTCCTCTTTCTCTCTTCCTCCATAAGCCAACTTTCAAATTTCAAATTTCCACCTAATTACATTTATTTACACATTAATCAAAATGTGCATGTTGACAAGTGGCACAATACCATTGGCTTATGTTTAGTCCCACATTCTTCATATCTTTCATTCCTCCATCCTTCTTTCCTATAAGTGAAGGACTCTTCTATTGATTTTAAATGCACAACTTTATACAAAGTCATTATCTACAAATTTTGAGCAAAGTCATCAACATATCATTCAAGTTTTTATAGTTTTTCATCACCATAGCTAGGTTATTGCAAATTTTATCAAGGAGCACCATTTATCATCATCAAATCTTGCAAGGAATTGGGAAAGGGCCATTTTCCACATCAAAATAGCACCAATTCCCCCATGGGATTGAGGGTTCAAATTTTTTGAGCAAGATTTAATAGTTTTTATTTGATTATCTTTGTTTTATTTCTTGTTCTTGAAATTTGAATGAATTGCATGGGGAATGTTAGTTTAGTTTTTTTTGATGACTAATATTGTGTTGTTTTTCTATATTTGAATAGGTATAGAGCTACCATTCACAACATCATCTCAACTCATTACTTCATTCCAACTCATCTTCAAATACTACAACAAAAAGATAGATCCATGTACTCACAACATGTCCTCAATATCTCAACTATACATGCACAACCTACATCAACATGCTTTCCTCTTTTTCACAATTTTCTCAATATCCTCAACATCTTCATCATGCAAAAACTTCCTTAACATAGTTGAAATCAATGACAACACTAGTTAATAGACTTCCTGTTGACATCAATGACAACACCTTCATACTTGCAACAATCTCCCTCTTTGTCATTGATGGCAACACAAGATGTGGAATACCATCAAGGACAACATACACACTCTCCTCTTTTTTCATATTAGATAGCCTACACAACATTCTTGTACTCACTCTTCCTTACAGGATTCTATTTCCCTTTGAAAATAATGATTAGAAAACATACACAACTTTCTCTCTTTCCCTTAGTAGATAATTTTTTTCACATGATTCTCTCCTCCCCTTTGACATCAATGGAAAATGATAGAATGTTTTGCATTATTCTCCCCTTTGACACTGCACCAAAATACCTGCTCTAAATAATCTCCCTTAGGAGTACACCCAAATGATTCAACAACTCAATGAGAACACATGGCACTACCTACTCCCCCCGAGAGGTAGCCACCAACATCAATCGAAACAAGAGATAGATCCATAGATCCACTAGATTGATGCATCTCTATATTATCTAGTTCAAACATGGATGGGTAATAACCCACAACTTCTCCTGAAGATACTCAAAAGTATCCTTAGGAAGAGCCTTAGTAAATATATCATCAATATTTTTTTTTTTAGGAATATACTCAAGCTTCACTTCATTCTACATAACCTTTTCTCTCAAAAAGTGATACCTAATAGATATATGCTATGTGAGGCCTACCATTTGATACACCCATTTCACTATCTTTTTTATTCGATCATGTTGATACTCTATATGTTTTGGACTATTTTGGATGATCATAGACAATTGATGTTATTTTTTTTTCATGTTTATGATGATATGATGATTATATGCATGTTATGCTTCTTTTATTGATATGCTCATATGATTTGGTTATCACGATAGAAATGGATAATTTTTTTACGAGATGGAACTGATAGGATGCTAAATTTAATTTGGTGATGATGTGACTTCCTTATTATGCCATGACTAGGCATGAATTGATAGAATATGTTATTGCTAGAGGAAAAATGATTATGAATATTGGATTCATTGATTTAGAATTAGATTGTGCTAAATATATGCATAAGGATTTGTTGATTTAATTATTGATTATCATGCATTATATATTTTGACATGTGGAAATTGAGTGTGCAGGTACACGCCCATGGCCAATGGGATTGGAGGTAACTAGGGGTACCCGATTGTGTTAGCCAAGTGAAACCCACTATAGACCATAGCCTCTCTATTTTGTATTTTATTTTGTGATTAAAAAGATTTAATGTTGAATCTTGTGACTAGGTGTTTAAAGTCAATTAAACTTTTGATGAGGGTTTTGGGGTATTTTGGAAATTCTTTTATTATGTTTGAATTTTAGTTTCTTTTTGAGGGTTTAAAAAGGTTGAATTAGTCCTTAAATTGGGTTAATTGATTCCTATTTCAATCCTTTGGAAAGTCAAAGGAAGGGTTCATTTTTTTGGTTGGGATTAATTTGGAAGAGGAAAAATTTGGCTTGTGATTGGAGGGATAGAAGATTGGAGTTCATATTCAATTTCCTTTTATTTTGGCTTGGATTTGAGCTAGGTTTTACTTGTATGCATGTTTCTCCTTTATCTCTTATGTATGGAACTATGAGAAGATTGTTTATGTGGGTTGTTTATTCATTTTTATGTGCCTTTTCATTTATATGAGTTTGGGTTTGGGGTTGTATAGGATAAACTCACCCAATGTGGGAAGAGCATCCTTGTGGGGGATAGGAATGAATAGGAACCTCTATGAGGAGATTTTTCCTCCTTTGAGAAGGAGAGACTAAAAAATGTTATGAGTACTCTAGTTTATTTCATGATGGTATGGTGTATTGGGAGATTGTTGTATGGATGGTGTATGATATGAAGGGTTGTGGTGTATGTGTATTTGGAAAAGAAGGAAAATATGATGTGTTGGTCATTGCTACTTGTTAAAAAAAAATCCCCATATAGAAGTGAAGTCCACCTCTATCCCCATCTTTGGATTCTTGAAGAATCCCTATGTAAATGTGTGAATCTTGGTTGGGAGTATCTTTGTTGAATATTGTGGTTTTAAATGGACTATTTCATGTTATTTTTATGTACCTATACCTTTTGGTTACCTCCTAGCTTAGGGGTGGTTTGTGAGAAAACCTACGGCTGGGAGGTGAGCTTATCTATGGTCACGAGAGAAGACCTTATGTGTATATGTGCAGGTCTAAGATATTACAACTTCCAATATGCAAAAAAACACCTCTTCTTATACAATGGAATAGAGATATTAGAACAATTGATACATTTTTTGTAACATGTTTTTATAAGTTTATTTGTTGTAATTATAACTGTGACTTTAGCTTCTTTACTCTAGTGTAGTGTTTAATTCAAGCTGTTGAAAGAGATGGATTAAGGTTGTTTATCGTTGCTATGTAATAAGAAGAGATGATATTTGTTGTTCTTGTTTAAAGGGAATTGATGCATACTGTTTGAAAATGAAATGGAGTTCTCTCATTTGAATGCAAATTCGTATTGTATTAAGCATTGCGTAGAAGTTTGTTATAGTCCAGGTTGGAAAAGATGTATCGTATTGTTCTCTTTTTTTTCTCCCTGTAATTGAACTATACTTTTATGAGCATAATACATGTTTATTTATGTTATTGTATAAATGAATGCTTTTGTATATAAATGAATGTTCTGGAATGACCATTTAATTCACTCCTCCAATCCAATCGATAGTATAGGATAATTGTGTTGAGTATAAAATGCTAGCCATTGCATTGGAGATGTAATGTTTTACAAATGTGTAAACTAGTACATTAATTTGGAGAAGAGTAATCAATTAATTAGGGTCCTATGTGTATCCTTGTTAGGGAGGCGTGTTCCTTGTTGAGCCAACTGCTTAGAAGGGAAACCTGTAGATTGTTATGTCAGTTCATTCCTCCAACTTTTGCTTCATCATCAACTTTCTTGCATTGTACCCTTCATTATTAACTAAATTTATTGAAAATACACTCTCTAGCATTGATCATATTTGAGACAAGATTTTACTCAGTGCCTTGACCCTACCATGTTAGACTCATAACTCCAAACCTTGCTTGGGAGTTTTCTTTAATTGCAAATGGAATGGATGTTCATTGCTCCAACTGATGTAGTTTTTAATGCGGTCATTGTACCTTGATGATTCACAATGAGGAGGTGATTCTTTTGAGGCAATTGTTGTTCACCATGTGTCACCAAGTTGTTGGCCTTCATAGGTCAACCAAATTTAATGCAAGTACCTCGTAGTATAAAATTTTTCTATCAACATTCATGTTAGTCAGGAGTCCGGGATCGCTAATCCCCCTTACCTTATGCTAGAAGAGCTTTGGCATACTTTAAAAGACATGTCCAATTTCCTAAGTCTAAAAATCATTATGACCTATCATGTTTTGGCCATCTACCTTACCCATTACCTTCTACCTATCCTTCTCTATCACAATCCATTGTGCTAACCCCCAAATCATTGAAGTGTGAACTATGAATTTTCTTTAAATCATTAGAGGTCGGGGTCCTACCTTCCATGATGCCACTTCTATGCCTTTACATATGGGTGTAGGCCATCTTTCCAACCCATGATGCCTGAATCACTTCTTCTCAACCGTCAACAAACTTAACCTTTTTGGGAGTTGGCTTTAGACCTTATTTCCATCTCATATTCATCAAAATGTTTAAGGAAAAAGCCTTAGGCCAAATTTGTGAACACCAAATCCATCTCGGTGTTGAGATTCAAGGTTTCACTTTTCCTCCCTACTTTGTGCTAAGGTATTCGGTACTGGGTATTGTCGAAGCCTGAAGTTCAAAGATATTAGGCTTATGCTTTTGGATTTTCTTTCTTTTTGTTAAGGGAATTCGACAAAGGGAATTGTTGAAAATCGAAGTCCAATGTTTTTAGACTTAGTCCTTTTGGTCTTCTTCATTAAAATGGAATTTGGTGTGAGGCTTCACTGATGATCAAAGTCCAATGTTTCAGACTTAAACCTTCCTATCTCCTTCTTTTGGTTGAGGCTTTCAGCAAATGGTATGATTGAAGCCTGATGCCCAACACCTAATTCATACATCACTCTTTCAATCTTCTTTTCCTTGTGGCTTTCGATATAGGGTATGGCCAAAGCTTGATGTCCAAAACATAAGTAGACTTCAAATTTTTCATTCTTCTCCTCAAGGCATTTGAAAAGAGTATTTTCGATGTTTGATGTACAAATTTTTCATACTTATCCTTTCATGCTTCACTTTTTGCTAAGAGAATTTGGAAAAGGGTACTACCGATGCTCAATGTCTGACATTTCGGACTCAACCATTTGATTTTCTTTTCATCAATGCATTCGACAAGAGGTAATGCCAATGCTTGAAGTTCTATGTTTCAAGTTTGAACCTTCCCTTGTTATCTGATGGTGTTTCCAGTTGATGGTCTAGGATCTCCTAAAGGGTAGCTACTCCTTATACTTAGAGACCCTAGGTTAGTGGCCAATGAACATGAGATGATTGATTTGAAAGCCTCTCCTCTACACTTTAGGCTTTGCAGAACCAAGGTGGGTATCCTTATTCATTAAGGAAAATAATCATACTACAATGGTGGGAAGCCTTCAATGGGATAAATAATCTACACAACTCTCCCTTGTCTTCAATATCTTGTGGTAGTATGGAAATAAAACATAAAAGAAAATACAGGAAAGTAAAAAGTTCTTTTGAATTGAAATTGGATCCACCTCAAATCTAGGTTTATGAACATAGAATGACCAGTGCCTTATCCACACTGAGTCTAGAAATGAAGTAATACTTCTACAATAGACCCATCCTGGCTTCTTATAAAATTTCTTCCTTACAACAAGAAACCAACACAAGAACATAACTATCATACTTCTTTGAGATCCTGATTGCATCGTCACAACTTAACATATGAACTGAAAGAGATTACTTTGTTCCTTGAATAGAAACTAACAAATCATACATTCATGGTTAGAAAATGTGATATGAGAATAAATACAACCATTGATTATATTGATTCAAAGACTGTGAGTACAATAGTGGAGAGAATGATAGAGCTGATAAAAACATAAAATGCAAAATACAATGAACATTCAGGTCATCTATTGTTATTACAAAGAAAACATTACAAAATTTCCTTCCTAAGTGCATAAATCACTATACAAACTAAGAAAAAGGCTTACAAAGATTTAGAGAGGATGGAACCTCGAAAAAGTGTACAAAATTTTCCTTTATAGTGCAGTCATAACTCAGATTCAAATTTTAAATTTCTGACCCTAACCAAACTAGGGTTTCAAACTAAAGCACCCTAATCAAACTGTAGTTTGTCAAGAATCTCCCCCCAAAATGATGCAACCGCTAGACTTGAATGCTCCTGACACCTCAAGCACACTCCAATAGAGTCGTTCATGAATGTAGGCATGGTACTCTAGGGAAATCCATGATCATATTCAAGAAGAACATACCCTGACATCAATTTCATTCTTTGCAACACATTAGGACATTAATGGTGCTATTCAACAATAAATTCTACTTGGGAGAAGAAAAAAACTGATCTATATATGTCCTGAGTTGATCCTGGTAGCTAGTTGCAAATATGCCATTTACTACAAAGTCTTTTCTTGTGAATAGGAGTAGTTAGCCATTAGGGAAATCACATTTTGAATTATGGCTGTTGATCAATCCTAATTGTACCAAGATCCATTGTTAAACACTCACGATTGGAAACTTTAAAACTTGACCATTGGATTCAAACACTTTAAATCAGGACAACAAGATCATTACTATAAAGATCATTGCATGACTCACAACGATGATGTGAGTCATCCAATCACGCAAATCAGGAAACACCACTTGTTGGCTCATATCATCATCTACTATTACATCCATTGCCTCCTTAGGTCCCACTAGGGACATGAGTCACTAGCCCACTGACCTCACAAAATTTTGGAAAGCAATACTTTTTTCATGTGGGGTGTGCGAGGAACAACTAAGATGCATTCAATGCATTCAATTTGATATCTGTCATTCAATCAAGGGCCCACCACAACTGGCACCAGGCACAATCACCTCCTACCACATGCCATTATCTTCACTTGCTGGGTCCCACATAGAGAGCTTCCTTCATTATCACCAAGTTTCCAAAAAACCAAACCTAAGAACCTCATGTTGGAGGTTATGAAATTTTGAGAACCAACGATATGCTGACCAAGGGCCCATCTACACACGTAAAAAAGTTAATACGCACATGCATATAAATCATGACTTAAAAGGGGGCCGCCTTAGGGCATAAGACTTAGGGGATGAACAAATATTAAAAGCCCATGATTTAGGAAAAGATAAAACATTTTATAGGGTGATGAATGGAAAGACAAGGTAGAGGGACCGGTGAACACACGACTTCCAAGACATAAGTCATAACTTGGATGATTGAGAACCGCTGATAATAGGGAGATTGCTAAGTCACTAAAAGTATGAACCACAAAACCTCATGTCAGAGGTTGCGAAGTTAGGAAAATACGTGACTCATCCATAAAAAAGATATCACCAAGTTAAGAGGTTATGAAACTCTAGAACCCCACGACATAGGTTAGAAAAACCTAGAAACCTGTGACGTAGGAAAAATGACAAAATATTAGAAGGGGCTGCAACTAGGCAAAAGAGAAACAATGGCATAAAGTCATAACTTAAAGGGTCAAGCCTAAGCTGACACAAGATGCCAACATGATTTTAAAACAAAAGTGCACGCCAAGGGTTTTAGGATATAAGGGTTTAAGGCGTACATACAATTTTTGAACCCTAAACAAACAAAATGGAGGAAACTCAAAGGCACAAGGGGAAAAATTTATGGAAATGGCCATGGATTTTACAAGCACCACCATTGTATTTTGATTGGGGCATCTAGTATGGCATATTATCGATGCACGAAGTCTAACATCAAACCAAACTTAACCTCTCTATTCTTCTTGCTTAGAGGTGTTTGGTGTAGTATATCCTTATGTTATACACAATAATCATCACCCAAAATGAGCAGGTTTTATTCTTGTTATAAACATGTATTCATTTTGAGCCATGATGTATAACTTATGCTACTGTTGTTGAAGCTATACTCTCAGCAACACTTCCCTGAATGCAAAACCTAGATGATAGTCTATGTTGTGTCTAGGTTACACACATATGTGCATTCACTGTCTACACTCATAAATCTCTCTCTACTTCACTTCTTGTAGATTACCACACCGTGACAATTATTTGATTGTCTTCTTTTTCTTCTCTCAACTGATCTACAATCTCTACCTTGAGATTCATACCATCATTCAAATCTTCTCAAATCTTCTGCTAGGGTTTTCTTCACTTGCAAACTTCACTAGAAAGCTTCCTTTTCCTCGAGCGACACACACATATGTCTAGCTCATAATTAAAATATTTGATATGGTTTACTAGATATTTCCATATCTTACATCAAGCCGCCCGACATTTAATTCGATTACAAAGAAATTTCCTCATTCTCTTTGTAGAACCCTAAGATTTGATTATGAATTCAATGCATCCTTCTATTCATTTGATCTGATCTTGATTCTTGTCTCTACAATCATTTGAACTGCCACCCTATGCATCAATTCTCATTTCCATGTCAGTTACTAGTCAAAACCCTTATTCACACTATCATAGCTGTTTTAGATTTCTATCTTTGAATTTTGGCCATCGATCTATTGTCTTTGTGGCATGATCCTGTGGTTTCCATTCATTGTAACAACTTTAAAACACAACCATCCAATAAACGGTTGTTTAAATCTCTATCGTTGATCACATAATCATCGTGATCACATAGTGCATCACAATAATCTTAAATCATGTTCGATGGATCTTCTGCCTTTTGATATCCATTGTTGATCACATTCATATACCATTCGCCATACGTAGGGTCCACCAAGACATGTGTCCAAAATCCACTCATCCCGTGAACTTGAAAACGGGCCCACATAAACCTTGTGGGGTTAGTGGGCTACTGCCATTTGTCATCCACTTCATTGCCACCTAGTTCACAACCATGATGCAAATTAGCATATCAAGTAATAATTCTTCCCCACCTATTTATCTCCATCACAATCTGTCAACGTATCAGGTCCTGGACCAAATTCACTGTAGGCACCATTAGATCTTCTACATTCAATCATCACCATTCATCATTGTGCATATGTCATCTTCCACCATCTGGTCCCACCAAAATCTTCAACGAGCACCATCTGATCGTGAAGGGATAATCTACACTGTTCCCCGTTGACCTTGTAGGTCTTGATCGGGCCCCACTAGAATTCTAGCACGGTGCGTGGGATTTTTCCATCTATCCATCATGACATCACTTTCCACTAGCTACAACTGTTTCCTTCATAGGTCCCACCATGCATCGATGATCAATATCCACCCATCATGGATTAATATTCACCACTCTTTGTTGAACCCATGGGACTTAGATGAGATCCACCAAAAACTTTTCAAAACTGACATGCATCGTCGGATCTCAAAACCTCAACCACAAATGTCAATCAAAAGGTGTCTCATCACACCTTTAGGACATCGCCAACCTAGGCAATGAGGCCAATCACCAACATGGAACAAATGACTTAAGTTATCACTTAAGTGACCTGCTACCTGCAATACCAAGTCACCAACGAAATAGAAAATATTTGAATGCTGTGACTATAAACTCCTGCACACTTAGGGTTTAACTTATGAATCCTAGATCGAGAGAATGAACAAATGAAGCTAACATCTCCATTGACATCAAAATACCTTTCTAAAAAGATCTTAAGAAACCTAGATCAAATTTGGCATTTGTTTTCACTTCCAATTATCTACAATACTTCCTTGTCATCAATGACACAAATTTATCCTATTTGACATCAATGGCAACATTTTACAACAATCTCACCCTTTGTCATTGATGGCAACACTCTAACCACTCATCTAGGTACCACTGAAGCCTTGCGCCAATTTGATTATTCACACTGTAACACAACTCTCCCTATGAAAAACATCTCTTCTCTTCTCAGTAAGCTTCTATTTTGCATCAAATTTCTCCCACTTTGACATCAATGGAAAAGGGTACACTCCCTTTGAGGAAATGCTCCAATTTTGACAAACTCTATAACCATCAAGTCATTAGAAATTGTAAGACAATATTTTACATGACTTGATCACACTATTCTTAACTGAGGTTATATAAATGATGAATGAAGCCCCCTTAGATATATGCCCTATCACTAATTTTTAGTGATATGTGGTGGGAGGAACTACTCCTAGCTTTTGCCTCAAGTATTCAAACAGTTCTATAGGAAGAGGCTTTACAAATATATTAGCCACTTGTTCCTTGGTAGGAACATGATCCATGCCGACTTCCTTATTAGCAACCATTTCTCTAATGAAGTGATACTTGATTGATATATACTTGGTTCTGGAGTGCATCACTGGATTCTTTGAGATATTAATGGCACTTGAATTTTCACAAAGAATCAAGATAGGCTCATTGTACTCTACCTTGATGTCATTTAGTGTCTATTTCATCCATAGGACTTGAGTGCAACACGTATCTGTTGCAACATATTCTGCTTCTATAGTAGAAAGGATGATAAACTCTTGCTTTTTACTCATCCAAGAGACGAGTATGCTTCCCAAAAAGAAGGCTCCTCCACTAGTACTCTTTCTGTCATCCACACTTCTTGCCCAATCTGCATCCATGTATGCTATTAAAGTGAAATATTTTTATCTGGGATACCATAAACCATAGTCAATAGTACTTTTGATGTATCTAAAGATTCTCTTGATTACACTGACATGCGATTCTTTAGGTTCTGCCTAAAACCTAGCTACCATACAAATTGCTTGCATTATATCAGGCCTAGATGTAGTTAAATATAGTAGAATTCTAATCATAGATCTGTATGTAGTCTAATTTGCATCAGGTGACTCATCAATTTTTCTCAATTTGTAGCTAGTAATCATGAGAGTATTGACTAGCCTACAATCTTCCATGCCAAACTTTTTAAGCATTTCTTTGCATACTTGGTTTGTGATATAAATATACCTTTATTAGTTTGTGTAATTTGCAAACTAAGAAAAAATCCAAGTTCTCCTAGCATGGAAATTTTAGACTCATCTTACATGTTTGTAGAAAATATTTTGCACATTACATCATTGCTACCACCAAATATAATATCATCTACATATACTACAACAATGATCATTTTCTTACCTTCAAATTTGAGATATAGATTGCTATTAGCACAACCTTTCTTGAATCCTTGTTCTTGTAGATATTGATCTAGTCTTGAATACCAAGCTCTTGGTGCTTGCTTCAAACCATACAATGCTTTTCTTAATTTGAAAACATAATCATCATTCTTTGACAGCTGAAAACCTTCTAGCTTCTCAATATATACTTCCTCTTCAAGGTTTCCATTTAGAAATTCAGATTTGACATCCATTTGATATACTTTAAATCCTTTATACACTAAAAATGCAAGAAACATCCTAATAGCTTCTAATCTTGCAATTGGAGCAAATTATTCTTTAAATTCAATCCCTTCTACTTGTGCATATCCTTTGCACACTAATCTTGCTTTGTTTTTGATGACAACTCCATCTTCATTCAACTTATTTCTAAACACCCATTTAGTGCCAATTACATTCTTGCTTGATGGTCTAGGAACCAATTCCTTGTTCTTTTCAATTTGATTGAGTTCCTCTTCCATTGTTTTTATCCAACCTTTATATTTACTAGCTTCATCAAAGCTTTTTGGTTCAATATATGATAAGAGGGAAAAGTTCACTTGTTCCTTGTTCTTTGCAAGCCTTTTTCTAGTCTACACACCTTCATTCTTATCACCAATTATTTGATCAGTAGGATGATCCTTTTGCACATATTTTGCAGCTGCTTGTTCAATCACTTCTTCATTCTCTTCTTCTTGTTCTCCTTCTTCTACTACACCTATATCATCCTTATCTGACTCAATTTCAAGATTGTTTTTGCTAGGATTACTTTGATTTGCACTTTCATCAACCCTGACATGTACACTCTCTACAATTCTATGAAATATCTTATTATAACACTTTTAAGTTTTGAATTGGCTGGAATACCCAAAAAATATCCCTTCATCACATCTTGGCTCAAAACTTCCTAAATCTTCATCTTCTCTTTTAATATAGAATTTACTACCAAATACTTTGAAATTCTTACCTGATGCAAGCCTACCAAACCACAATTCATATGGTGTTCTACCACTGTTAAATCTTATAAGTGCTTTGTTCTGAATGTATATAATAGTTTATATTGCTTCTTTCCAAAATGTATCCACCAAATTTTCCTCATTCAACATGGCTCTAGCCATCTCCTTCACAATCTTATTTCTTCTCTCTACCACACCATTTGTTGTGGTGTTCTTGGAGCTGAATACTGGCGTTTGATTCCATGATCTTCACAATATTCCATGAATTCGTTTGACATAAATTCTCCACCTCGGTCTGACCTCAGACATTTGATTCTTCTCCCATTATCATTTTCTACGAGCTTCTTATAACCCTTAAATGCGTCAAATGCCTCAGCCTTCTCCCTAAAAAAATGTGGCATATGCCATTCTAGTATAATCATCAATCAACAAAATGAAATATATTTCTCCTTGAAACACTCTTGTCCTCATTGGATCACATAGATCAATATGAATTATCTCCAAGGGTTTTGTAGTAGAATAATCATTTGTAGGAAACTTGAACCTTGTTTTCTTTCCTTGTTGGCATCCTTTGCAGATTATATTTTTTAGGCTTTACAATCTTAGGCATATTTCTGACTAGACTTTTTGAGCTTATTTTTATGAAGTTTTCAAAGTTGACATATCCCAATCTTTTATGCCACAACCAACTCTCATATGCTTGGATGAGTAAACATGTTTGGCCTTTTAACTCACATAGATTATAGAGATTACTATTTGTCCTTTCTCCTTGAGCAATTGTTTTACCATTCTTCCTTATCTTGCAGCCTTCATAATTAAATACAACTTTCTATCCATTATCACACATCTGGATAACACTAAGCAGATTATGTCTTAGACCTTCAACATGAGCACATATTTAGTTTTTTTCCTCCCATCTATGCTCAAAATTCCTTTACCATGAATCTTGACAACAATATTATCACCTAAGCTTACTAATCCCCCTTTTCTCATTTCAAGTTCAATTAATTTTCTATTATCACCAGTCATATGTTTGGAGACACCACTATCAATGACCCACATATCTAGTTCCTTTGCATGTAATGCTGTTTAGGAAATCATAGACTAAGTGGCATAATAATTTTTCTCTTTATCCTTCCATACCTTCTTAGGCTTCTTCTCAATTTTTTTTCATCTGTCTCAGAAGTCTTATTTCCTTTTTCTTCTTTAGTAGGTGAGGATTTCTTCTTCTCATATTTCACATTTGGTCCTGTAAATATTGCTCTATATTTTCTAGCTATATGGCCAAAGTTTTTGGAATTATAAAAAATTATATTCATATCAACCAAGGGAGAAAATGGATTTTTTCTTACAAAATTTGTATTCTTCCTTGGAATGACCCTACATTCTCTAGCCCTATGACTAAAATTGTTACAAGTATAGTAATACCCATTGAAATATGATGAGTACTTGGTCATGGAGTTTCCTTCAGCTGGATGAGGAGATTTTCTTTGTCTAGGCCTCCTTGGATAGTGTACCCTTGTGATTCCATCATTATCTACTCTTTTTATGTTCTGCATCTTCTTTTTCTGATTAGGAACTCTTTGGTTGTCCTCCTTGACTACAATCAATTTATTTTCTTTATCATATTTCTTTCATCTTTAGGGGCTTCCTCTTTGTCAAATTTTCCATCACTTGGGGTAGATTTTTCTCCTGGTCTAAATCTTTCATAAAGTTTTGTAGAGGCATCCACAAATGAACTCTTTCCCTTTTCCAAACCTAAACCATATTTCTCTTTATTTGCAAGATTTTGTGTACTTATTAATTCATTTAGAATATCTATACCACATTTCAACTTTAGTTCATTTCTAATCTACTCATTAGCCTTCTCCATTTCTTTTCTTAAGGAAACTATTTGTGCCTCAAGCTTCATGCAACTGTCCACCTTAGATTGTAGTTGAGACTTCATAACATCTTCAACTCTTTTGAGCTCTTCTACCTATAGTTTCAAATTTACCACCAACTTATTTGATTCCTCAAGTTGTTGAGTTAGCTTATCATTCTCCTTTTGAGCATTCTTTTTCAATTATTTGTTTTCTCTCTTAAGATCACCAAATTTATCTCTTAGTTCATCAAGATCTTCAAGAGCACTAATTAATTCTCCTTCAAGATCAACAACTGCCTCCTCTTCTCCTTCATATCAGTCCTCAATTTGTGCATCTTCGTGATCCTTAGCATCTTTAGCCATGAATAGAAATTCTCTTCTATCTTCTCTCATTACAAGGGCATGTCCTTGATCCTCTTCTAAACTATTACTAGCATCAGATTCTTCAATTTATTCGTTGATGTAGACTCTTTAACTTCTTTCCAATATTCTTCCTTTTAGGGTAAAACTATTTCTTCTTTTTACTATCTCCTTCTTATTTAGAGTTATCCACTTTATCATATGAAAATTTAGAAGCAAAATGACCTATTTTTCCATAATTAAAACTCTTGAAAGGGAACTTACCTTTATACTTTCTAGATCCTCTCCTTAGTCTTCTTATGATTTTTTTTCCTTCTTCATAAATTTCTTCATAATCAAATGCAATGACAATAGCTTTTTCTTTCTTATTAGCTTCATCTTTTCCTTTCTTGACAACCTTAAATGCAACTTCTCTCCTGGATGACTTAGCATCTTGCATTCTCATCTCATATGTAGTAATTATGCCATGCACCTCATCAAGAGTGAGTTTATCAATTTCTCTTCCTTCTTCAATAACATAAATCTTGGAGTCATACTTAGTTGTCATAGAATAGAGAACCTTCAAAACAACATATTCTTTTAGATCTACATCATATCCTTTAAAGCCATTTACCACATCATAATCTCTCTGAAGATAGTTTGGAATCTTCTTTTCTTCATTCATCTTCAAGCCATCAAATTTTTCTCTCAACACTTGTAACTTTTCCAACTTCACTTTGGTGTCGCCTTCATAAATCTTCATTTTTTCCCATACATCATAGGTAGTTTTACAATGCATAACTTTGCTATGCATAGAATCAGAAAAAATGTTCATAATGATAAACCAAGCTTTCTTATTGTCCTTATGATTCTTATTTCCTATAGGATCAGTAGGAATAGTAGCAATAATAGTATATTGGGTCTCGATAGACACCCAAACTTCAGTTGCAAGAGAAAGTAAGTATCCTTCCATTAATGAGCTCCACTTAGCATAGTTTGTTCCATGAAACCTAGGAGGCTTGTTTGAACCTTCTTGAAATGCCATTGTGTTCACCTATCCAAGATCTACCCAAGTTGATCAAGCTTCTCCTAGGGAACCTAGGGCTCTGATACCAATTGTTAGAACACAAGGATCTACTGAGAGGGCGGTGAATCAATAGATATTAAAACTTTTAGTCATTAATTTTTTTTGTAGATTTAACCTTAAACTTAGATGTGTAGATTAAAACATGAACATATATAATAACCAAAAGCATAAGAGAGGTCAACACATAACACTAGATATACATGGAAAACCCAAGATGGGAAAAACCACAGTGACAAAAGTCGCTTGAGTCTACTGCTCAAATCCAACATCACAAATGAAATCTCTATTAGAAAGTTTAGGGCTATAACCAAAGGAAGCTTCAACTCCCTATTTTAGGAGCTACAAATCCAAGGAAACTAAAATCACCTATTATGAGCTACAACCTTAACAAAACTACACATTCATATGTGCATACAATTAAGTTCTACTCAACCTAAAAATGCACTATTACATTCAATGAATTGTTGCACACCCTACAACTTATGCTATTGTTGTTGAAGCTGTACTCTCAACAACACTCCCCTAAATGAAAAACCTATATGATAGTATATTTTGTGTTTAGGTTACACACATATGTGCATTCACTATTTGCACTCATAACTATCTCTCTCTCTACTTCACTTTTTGTAGATTACCACACCCAAAAAATTTTGTGATTATCTTCTTTTTCTTCTCTCAACTGATATGTAATCTTTTTCTCAAGATTCACACCACCATTCAGCTATTCTCAAATCTTTTGCTAGGTTTTCTTTCACTTGCAAACTTCATCAACAAGCTTCCTTTTCCTTGAGCAAGAATCACATCTTTTAGCTCATAATTAAAATATCTGATAGGGTTTACCAGATAGCGCCATATCTTGCAGCGAGCCACCCAAAATTTAATTCAGTTATAGAGAATTTTCCTCATTCTCTCTACTGAACCCTAAAATCTGATTATGCATTCAATGCATCATTCTGTTCATTTGATCTAATCTTAATTATTGTCTCTCGATCATCTAAACTGCCACCCTATGCATCTACAATTGTTGTTGAAATAGATAGAGCATTTAATTCTCATTTCCATGTTAGTTACCTGTCAAAACCCTTATTCACATTGTCATAGCCATTTCAAATTTCTATCTTTGAATTTCAGTGATTGATCTACTATCTTTGCACCATGATCCTATTCTTTCCATTCACTATCACAACTTTAAAACACAACCATTCGATAAACGGTTGATTAAATCTCCATCATTGATCACATAGGCATCGTGATCACATAGTACATCACAATAATCTTAAATCATGACTGATGGATCTTTTTCCTTTTTATCTCCACCATTGATCACATTCATATACCATTTTCCATATGTGGGGTCCACCAAGACATGCATCCAAAATCCGCTCATCTTGTGAGCTTGAAAATGGGCCCACACAAACCTTGCAGGGTTAGCAGACTGTTGCTATTTTTCATACACGCCACCACCACCTAATTCACAACAATGATGAGAATTAGCATATTGAGTGATCATTCTTTTTTACCTGTTTATCTCTGTCACAATCTGTCAGTGTATTGGGTCCCACTAGATTCACTACAGGCACCGTCATATCTTCCACATTCAATCGCTACCATTCATCATTGTGCATATGTTATCTTCCACTATTTGGTCCCACCAGACTCTTCAATGAGCACCATCCAATCAATAAGGGATAATCTATACCTTTCCCCAATGACCTCTTAGGTCTTGATCAAGCCCCACTAGAATTCTAACAAGGTACATGAGCTTTTGCCATTTGTCCACCGTGACATCACTTTCCACTAGCTGCAACTACTACCTTTGTAGGTCCCACCATGCATTGATGGTCAATATCCACCCATCGTGGATTAATCTCTATTGCTCTCTGCTGACCCCACGAGAATTTTCTGAGATCCACCAAAAACTCAGCGAAACTGACAGGCACCATCGTATCTCGAAACCTCAACCACAATCGTCAATCGAAAGGTGTCTCATCACACCTTTAGGACACCGCCAACCTAGGTGATGGGGCAGGTCACTAACATGGAATGAATGAATTAAGTTATCACTTAAGTAACTTGCTACCTACAATACCAAGTCACCAACAAAATATAAAATATTTGAATGCTGTGAATATAAAATCCTGTACACTTAGGGTTTAACTAATAAACCCTAGAACGAGAGCATGAACAAATGAAAGATGACATCTCCATTGACATCAAGACTTGTAAAATACCTTTATGAAAAGCTCTCAAGAAACCCAGATCAAATATAGCATTTGTTTTCACTTCCAATTATTTGCAATACTCCCTTATCATCAATGACACATATTGATCCTATTTGACATCAATGACAACATTTTCCAATAGACTTCACATCCATTTGATAAAATTTAAAGTCCTTATGTGCTGCAAATTCCAAAAACATTATGATAGCTTCCATCCTATCCACAAGAGAAAATGTCTCCTCAAAACCTATTCCTTCCACTTGTGAGTAACCCTTACATACAAGTCTTGCATTGTTTCTTACTACTCATTCTCATTCAACTTGTTTTTGAATACCCACTTAGCTCCAATTATGTTCTTGTTTGCCAGTCTAGGAACCAATTCCCAAGTTTGATTCTTCTCTATTTGCATAAGCTCTTCTTCCATTGCCTTCATCCAATGTTCATCCTTGCATGCTTCACTCACTATTTTAGGTTCAACTTTAGAAAGTAAACATAGATTTACCTCAACTTTAGTAGTTTTTTTTCTTGTCAATACACCTTTCTTCTTGTCTCCAATGATTTTTTCTTCAAAATGATTCTTTTGCACATACTTAGGGGTCTTCTATGGAGCTTCTTCCTCTTCATTCTGCACTTCTTCATTAACTTTTTCTTCTTCTATTCTACAATTAGGTTCATCTGACACATATCCATCCACTATAATTTAATTCTATAGGTTTTCATCAACCTTAACATTTTTACTTTCATCAATCTTTCTTATCCTTTTGTTGTAACATCTGCAAGCTTTACTTTTAATAGAATATTAAAGGAATATACCTTCATTAGACCTCGCATCAAACTTTCCTAAACTTTATTTTTCTCTTTTGATATAACATTTGCTTCCAAATACTCTAAAGTAATTCACAGTAGGAATCCTTCCATACCATAGCTCACAGGGAGTCTTTGTGTTGTTACCCTTAGCTCAAGAACTCCATTATGTAAACATTATTATGAATACTTGTCTCCAATAGACTTCCAAAATATTTTCCTCTTTCATCATCGTCTTAGCGGCCTCTTGAACTCTCTAGTTTTTTCTTTCAACAACTCCATTCTGTTGAGGAGTTCTAGGGGAAAATAAATGCCTCTTTATTCCATGAACTTCACAAAAGATGTTAAACTCATTGGAGGTGAATTCACCACCTCTTTCAAGCCTCAAAAATTTTATTTTTAGATCCATTTCATTCTCAACCATAGATTTAAATTCCTTGAATTTATCTAATGCATCAAATTTTTCTCTAAGAAAAGTAACCCATGTCATTCTAGAATAATCATCAATTAAAAGCATAAAATACCTGTCACCTTGAAGGATTCTCGCCCTTGTAGGACCAAAAATATCTATATGTACTAATTCTAGTAGTCTAGTAGAAGATTGTTCCTTTCCTTTGAAGCTACTCCTTTTTTGTTTTCCAAATTGACATCTCTCGAAAACAACATTGATAGGCTTTGTGATTCTTGGTAGGTCTCTCACTACATGAATTGAACTAATTCTTTCCAAATTATCAAATTTCATGGGACACATCCTCCGGTGCCATAACCAACTATCACTAATGGCATTGGGAAAATTCATTGCCAAACATTCATCAAAGGAAAATTCACCATCAATAATTCACCGCCATGGAAAATTCACAGCCAAGTAAAATTCATTGCCAACAATTCACCTCATTACTTTTAATAAAATCAAACTTTTGTTGGTAGTGAATTTTACTTGGCGGTAAATTTTCTGTCAGTGAATTTTCCATGGCGGTGAATTGCTAGCAGTGAATTTTCCTTCGGTGAATTGTTGACGATGAATTTTCCTAGAGCCATCACTAATATGAGACAAAGCAATGTCCATTAACACCCTTAAGCTGATAACTTTTTCCATTTGTTCTCTTATAAGTAGCAATCAAAGTTACAAACCCTTTTTTGATCTCACATGTTTCATCCTTAAACACAAGATTGTATCCCTTGCTACACATTTTTCCAACACTTAAAAGGTTATTCCTTAAACCCTTAACATAGTAAACATTACCAGTGTTATACTTTCCATCAAAAATGATTGAACCTATTTCGCAAATCTTAGCTCTTGAATCATCTCCAAATTTAACTAGTCCTCTACCATATTTTTCAAGTTTGAAAAAATTACTCTTGTCTCTAGTCATGTGATTAGAGCAACTACTATAAACAACCTAATAATTCTTATTTTCTTTGACATGAAAAGAAGATATCAAAGTACCTTCAACTTTCTCCTTCTTCTTTGGATCAATTTCCTTCACACAACTTTCAGAGTTAGTAGAACTAGATTCTTCTTTAATATCCAAGAACAAGCATTCATTGTCATCAAAGTCTCTATAGTCAAATTCATCATCAAAAATGCCAACATATTCTCTCACATAGTAAACTTTCTTTATCATTTTTCCTTTATTTTCCTTGTTCTTATTGTTTATAGCTCTTCTTGGACATATTGAAACATAATGACCTATTTCACGATAGCTAAAAAATTTGAAAGGTAATTTACCTTTGTACTTATTGGTGCCCTTCTTCATTCCTCCTACAAAGTTATCTTCCACATCGTCAAGATCTTCCTTATCTGAATCTTCAACCTTTTATGATATTCCAGCCTTGAAAGTAGTCTCTACAATTATACCCTTTTTCAAACCTTTTTTTCTCATTTCAAAGGAAGTTAGTGCATCAATAATTTGATATCTAGGATAAGTATCAAGATTTACAATTTCCTCAATAGCAGATACCTTTTCGCTATAAGGATCAGGAAGAGATTCAAGAACTTTCTTTACCACTTTAGATTCTTTGACTTGTGCACCAAGACCTCTTATTGTGCTCATCAACTCTCTGCATGTAGATTTTGATTGTTTCATCTTCAAAAATATGTAGGGTCTCAAATTGTGCCTTCAAAATTTGCAGCTTTGCTTGTTTGAATTTTTCATCTCATTCATAAAAGATTTCTATCTTATCCCAAACCTCATTAGCAATCTTCAAAATCATAACTTTTACTAATTCAATAGTTGAAAGACTATTCGTAATAATATATTTTTCCTTAGCATTGATCTCATGTGCCTTGATTTCTACACTTGTATTCCGACCATTTAGAGGTGGGGTATATGTAGTTGTTCCATGTGTAATTGTGTAATGTGAGTAAAAGAATAATAAAAACACACAAACCCAATGAAACACATTAAATTAGTAAATCACAAAATTAGTCAAATTCAAAACACAATTAGTCACTAAAACCATTCCATTGTTTCCTATCTTCAGGGATTCATTAAATCATATTGGCTCTTAGATTTTTGTATGCACTATGACTATTAGAATGACAACCTGAGGAATGAAATGCCATAGAATGCAATAATCTAATTCCTACATGATTTGATAAGCTGTATAATAATGCTATGATTCTATGATATCAAATGCTACTGTGATAAAATGAAGATTATGTTATGATAATGATGCTAAATGCTATGGTGGAAATGCTGTATAAAATCCAAGATAACTAAAATGCAACTATGAAGCTAGGCCATGATTCCAAAATAATATGATAATACAATGCTCAAATGCTAAATGCTAAATTACTCTAAATTCTCACTAATGCTTTAAACACTAAAATTCTCTCACAAAATTTCTACATAGTAAGTTTACTCAAAGATGGGATGCCAAATGCTGGAGAATGAGGCTGTATTTATAGGAATTCCAAGGCATATTGTGATGTGGCAGCAACCAACGGTCAATATTTCAGTTGGAGAGATGAATGGCGGAGAAGGAAGAAGTTAGAGGGAATCATGGAGGATGTTCCCTTTAAAAGAGCTCCATGCCAAGTGTGAGGGACAATGAAATGATGGAGATAGCTAAGTGTCCAAAGTTTGTTTTGGAATTGGTTGAGGATAATTACCATTTAAATATTAGACATTTAAATTCATGTGAAACTTGATGAGGTGGCAAGAGGAGAAGTTGGAGACATGTGCCTAAATTCAAATTAGGAATTTAAATTTAGTGAGAAGATTATTAATTAAATAAAACAAACTATAGGAATTTGTTTATTAAATTAAAATTAGAAGAATGTGATTTAAGATGGTAGAATTAGAAAAGTGTGAACTATATAAATAAATTTATAATTTATTTATAAGTAGATGAAATAAGAGATTTATTAATTAAATAACTGGTATTTAATTAATTATCTTGACTGATTTTAGGTGTATACATTTTGCACCTCTTTGAATTAATGTGTTTACACGTTGCTTCAAAGAATTTTTTTTTGATGATGCTAACAAATTTTATTTGATGCCTCAGATGCTAATTTTTAGGTGATGATAGATATATACTCCCTCGAGAGATAAATCAATGAAATTTTTGAATTTTTAGGATTTTTTTGATTTTTTTTTTAAATTTTGATGATTTCCTGATGATTTGATGGTAATTTTCAAAATTTATGATTCAAAGTCGATTTATCTCCTGAAAAATGATGTTTAAGCCACCAGGTGATGAAATGATTAATTAAGCCCCGTTGAAAAATAAAAGAAATCAACCGCATTAAAAATCCGACTTAATCACTCATTAAAAGGTAAAAATAGATGATTTGAAGTTCATTTGTGCATTTTGATTTTGAAATTTGAGAGTGATTGAGCAATTGAGCAATTTGATCAAGATGGTGATTCCCTAGCACACACACCGATTTGAGTGTGTGCGACATCACTACCACTCGACCACATATGCACCTCTGGTACATACCCTGAAAACCTCCTTGTGATTTTTGAAATTCATTTTTCCCACATTTTTTTATGTTTAAATTCTACTTTCATGCGTTTTAGTGCATAGAGATGCCGATGTAGTGCATCAGTACTCTGTAGTGGCACATTTGGTAGATTAGCTCGTAGAGTTGAACATTTAGCACATCGATGTTAGGTTTTAGCACATTGATCTTAGGTTTTAGCACATCTAGGGAATTAGCACTTAAAGTCATATTTTTAGTGCATTCCATAAATGTTCTAGCGCATGGGGTTTATTAGCACATAGGTGATGTGATTTAACACAATAGGTCAATGTTATAGTGCATAGAATCATTTAGCGCATTGATAGAGGGATTTAGTGCATTGATGGAATTTGATGGTGCATACGGCAATTTAATGCATAGAGACCCTGTTCTAGCACATCTATGAAATTTTCTAGCCCATTCATGTTTTTTAGCGCTTTGAGTCACTGTTTTAGCATATCAATGAAATTTAGACCAGATTGATGAATTTTAGTTTAGACTCCCCATTTTGATGATTTTTGATTGTGTCAGCTATTGATTTGATGATGTCTGATGATGTTGATAGATTAGATGATGATTGATCTCATGATAGGTGAGATTCAATGATAGGATGATGATAATTTTCCTCATGATAGGTGAGGGTCAATGATAGAATGTTGATAATTGACTTCATGATAGGTGAGGATCAATGATAGATTGATGATTGTCCTCATGATAGGTGAGGATCAATGATAAATGCTCATGAGATTTGATCAAAGTCTCATAAGAGTTGATTAGATTGATAGGTTGATCGATGTTGATTGATTGATTTGCTGATTTGTGATATGTTATGATGATAGGAGCCTTCGACAGTCCTATAGATTCAGGAGAACTTCCCAAGGACTTGGGATTTGATTCCACATTTAGATTAGGCTGATCTAAATGTAATTAGCCAATGTGGATTGACTTCACTAATATATATGCCCCAACATTGAATTAACAGGGGGCTTCTGACCGCGTTAGTAGAGAGATGGCACAATGATCATAACACCTTCGACTTGCCTACCATCGAGATGACAATGACCTCAAGGATGTTTATAGTATTTTGAGGATTCTAGTCATTGGGGAGTTGGTTGTATATGATTCCACTGAGCAGGGCAGTATAGATGTACTACAAAGAGTGTTTGATGATGATCAAATTTTTGGTTATGAGATTCCATGGAGAGAGATGGTTGATGCATATGCAACATTGCCATGTGTGCTTGCTAGTTTTATTGGAGGATTTCTATGTCCCAACCATAGGTTGAAGGGACTTTCAGTTGGATGGGGTTGGATAATTGAGAGTATGATTACATAGGGTACCAATATGCTTGGGGATCTTGCATGCTTGCCCATTTATACCATGATCTACACCAGGTTGTGTATTTGAGAGAGGCCAATTTATTAGTTAGAGTCACACTATTACATATATGGGTGTGGGAGCATATAGCTGTCACCCATCTAGTGGTAGAGAGACATTGTCTAGAGGGTCATCCATATGTTTATGCATATACAGGTCCAATTTTCTAGCCTAAGCTAGGAAAATTGGAGTACTAGAGGAGAGTACTGGACAATCTTGAGACAGTGACATGGTGATCCTACTTAGACTATAAATAGTGGCTGAAGGATGCCACTAAGATGTCATTTTTGTGCTCATCTATGTATCTAATTAGTAGGACACAATTTATTATTGAGATATTTCTGTTGAGGAGGGTACTGTGACAGTATGGAAAGGTCTAGGGCATGCCCCAGGGAGTGGCTCATTATGCACGATGATAGATTGATGTGCCAGAGTGGGGGCCTATGTTATCATATGATGCAATAGTTGAGGAGTACCGGGGTCTACAAACCATTATTTGGGATTATCATCCAAAGATCATTGAGGCTCTGATATCTAAGGAGCATGCACAATACTTCTTCACACATCCTTTTCCATAGATCTCCAACCTAGATGAGCTAGTACCACTACTAGATGATGAGGAGAGGGCACTAACACATGGACATAGGTGGAGGAGAGATGGAGGAGATGAGGAGGAGGAGGAGGGAGAGAGCAGTGATGATGGTGATGGGGATGGAGATGGTGATGGGGGAGATGAGGGTGGTGTAGGGCCCATGATAGATGTGAAAAACTTTAGAGTGCCTTGGAAGAGGTGATCGTTGGTTGCTAAAGTAAAACATGTATAGATTTGAATACCCTCATAGCAACAACATACATAGATAACTACGTTACAGGCTTAGGTGCAGACATTGCAGGGTCAGTTGGAATAGGTTCAAGCTTTATTGCAAACACAGACCTAAGATTAGGCTTAGACATAGGCACAAATTTCCACTCTTATACCCAAGAGGGATACCTTGAGGTAGTAGGTTGAGCAAGAAGAGGGAATAGTAGAGAGATTGCAAAGGGTCATCGAGGGTATTGGTACAACAAAATACTTCAAAGAGGTACCATGCTCCACTAGGGAGGCCGAGTTCTATATGCTAATGTATCATGAGGTGGTTCCTCTACAGTAGTGGGAGTGTTACACATAGTTTTCCAGTCACACTCACTCCAAGACTACCAGCAGGGGTGTTATAGGGCTGCCTCATAGGGATCTAGGGGCAGGGCCATCAGGTACAACCGGTGGTACAAGGCCAACATCGTCAGGGGGGAGAACCACATAGCTCTGTGATGATGATAGATTTATTGTATTTGAGACAATTGATGATGTATATTCCAACTTAGTAGAGACATTATGATTCACTTCCATTTTTGTTTTTGACGATGTATCTCATTACACATTTGAATATCATTGTACACTTGACATTATGATTTTGAGGTTATATGATATGTGGTGATGATTATCGACTTATATGTCTATATGTGATTTATGATGGATGCCCATGATGGGTGCATTTAATTTTTGATTTATGATGCTTATATGATGCATTAATATGCTTATTCTTATATGATGCTATGGTTGATGTATGGATGCAAAGGTGATATGATGATGTATGAATGATGATTCTATATGCTTTATGGATGATGTTTTATGCTATGTGAGATGGATTTGATTATGTAAATGATATGTGATGTTTATGTATGATCATACAATGATTATGTATGGATTTAATAATGATATGATGATGTATGGATGATGATTGCATATGCTCCTATGCATGATGCTTTTATACCATGTGATGGATGCAAATGAAATATTATGCCCCTTATGTTTTTGTATTTTCTTAATACAAATATATGATACCTCTATACTATATGAAATGATTTTGATTATGCAAGTGAGATGCAATTCACTTCTTTTTGTGTTTTCTAATGCAAATATTATGATGTAATGCATGGATGGATGTACGATGTGATAATGTATATATGATATGATAATGCTTTCTAATGTATGCAAATGATTATGCAACTAT
>VDFB02329189.1:0-107657 GCA_007258455.2 Sequoia sempervirens | reverse complement strand
CATTAGAGGGGAGCAACAAATTTTCTATAGGGTAATTTAGTGTTTTCATGTCTCAAGAAAGAGAGGTTTCTAAGAGTACATGTAATAAGTTATATTGGAGAAATATTGGTCCATGTAGAGTGTTAAAGAAAATTAGACAATGCCTATGAAATAGATTTGTCACAAAATCTAGATATATCATATATTTTCAACGTGGAAAATGTACACTTATAAAGATGAAGAAGACACAAGTTTATGTTCAACAAAATAGAACACAATTGTTCTAAAAAGATGAAAAAAGGGTTGGTAAGAGAACTAGAGGTGGAGAATATGTTGAGTATTTGGTCAAATGGAAGAAAAAATCCACAAAAAAATGTGGATGTGGTTGAACAAGAAAAAATTAGTTCATTTGACTCAAAATTGAAAAAAATAGAAGCATCGTAAATAGGGGACCAATTTTTCATACCCAAGGTGTCTAATGCAAGTGCATCCCAAGTTAGTAGAAAATTTCATACCAACTAAAGGAGTTATATTCATTTTCTAAGTTTTATTTGTGATGTAAGTTCATAGTTTGTCTTATAGTTATATTTTTTGGTGTCATCAAGTGTTTTAGGAGGTCTAGAGACACCATTGTGATAATGTGAAAATATTTTGTTGTGGCATTATTTTTTCAAATATTAATAGATTGTGCAAGGACACTTTGTACACTCTTTTGGATCATTTTTGACTTGCACAATAATGGCATGATTATATTTTCATCCCAAAAGTTGTCTAATACTTCACTTGGCATGGATCGTCATTTATGTTTTTAATAAGATAAGTAGCATTTACAGGGCGTTGTACCCTTCACACAGAAAGCCCAAAGGGCCAAAAAGAAGCTAGTTCAAACCAAAGCATGAACTAGAAGAAAAACAAACAAAAACAGTTGATTGATAGTTGTAGAACAACAAACAAGGATTAGACAGCCCCAAAACCAGAGGGGACTAATCTGACTCCCTGAACCCGAGGCCGCATAGAAGCAAAAGTTAGAT
This sequence comes from Sequoia sempervirens, assembly GCA_007258455.2. Classification (NCBI taxonomy): domain Eukaryota; kingdom Viridiplantae; phylum Streptophyta; class Pinopsida; order Cupressales; family Cupressaceae; genus Sequoia; species Sequoia sempervirens. The sequence goes on along the minus strand of VDFB02329189.1, from coordinate 106,647 downwards.
TGAAAGTATTCCTCAAGTAATTCATCTATCTTACCTTTTTGAATGTTGATTTGAATAAGGGTTACTTTCTCATGTCTAGCCTTGAGTTTTATGTTTCATTCTCAATTTGATGGCCTTGAATTAGGTTCTTAAACCCTAATTGCATCAAAAGAGATATGATAGGATTTCATAACTTGTTCAATATATAATATCATAAATGCTAAAAATGGGGAAGAGAGGGGAAGGGGAGAGGTGGAAAAAGGTATATTTTCCTATGAAAGAGACAAAATTCTAATAAATACACTACTCAATATCACTATTAAAATAAATCACTAATCCAAAAATCAATATAACTTTTTTTGATAAAAAAATATTAGGGGTTCAAAGTTCTTTTAATAAAACTATATTGCCAAGAGTGGCTTAAACTTGAACTTCAATCACTATTTAAGTTGTGAGGTTGTTTGTTGATTTTTAATGCTTCTCTTAAACACCTTTTAAAACAATTTTTCTCAATTACTAAGTCTAGAACTTTTGACTCATAAGAATGTTTAGGTAAGACTACTAACACATTAAGTTTAATGTATGCACTATGCTTGTCGATCCATGTACTAATTGAGTTACCTAAATCACCAATATTAGAAACCTTGCAAGAACATTTATACCCCAAAATTCTAAGATAGTTCCCAGTGGTACTTAATGGATTTGATCCAATTTCTAATTAGCAATTTAGTTTTAAAATGACTTTATACCCTTCTCATTTAGGATTTTTGATAATTTGTTTGAGATGCCCTCAATATAAGGAGGGAAAGCAATAAAGATCATAACCATTTATTCTTAAAGCCATTTCTTTTAAAAAGGATTGATTTAACTAGTTGTTTACTCTTGAAACAATTCCTTTTAAAAAGCAAAGCCAAGTGAGAGTGACCTTAGTCAATTTGTTACTTATCACAAATCCAAAAGTTTGTCCTAGTAATAGTCTTAAGAATTCTACATTTTGAACATCAACATGCATACATATACAATTGTCAAGATAAGGACATGTCATGTTTCTAGTCACAAATACATCAAGAAATGGTAATTTACTTTTGTTCTCCAACACTTTCATAAACTTGATATTTTTTATGAGGTTATTTAGATGTTGATGGAACTATTCCAATTTGTCCCTACACTTGAATGGTATCATCAACATCACACTTGCACCACCTAGGTTTTAGTAGAAAAGAATTAAGAACTATTTCTTTAAACAATTCCATAAAAAGATTACCTATCACAAGTGATGAAAAGGGAGCCTCTCCCTTTCAAATCTGAAACCAAACACACATAAAACATTATGCAAGAAGGCAACAAATTATCAAGAAACACTTGTATGGAAGAGAAATCTACAATATGTATTATGCTCAAAATCTGAAAATGAATTACATAAACATGGAGCTCATATGCTCCCATACAACATGGGCTTCACACATACAAAAATCTACAACTTAACATTAAGGCTTCATTTCGACGGCATCTGGGTATGCATCCACCAACTCTCCAAAAGCCTCCTCCAAATGAACAAGCATCATTATATAAAAACTATGAGGAGAAAACCACCATTGGTTTCCAAAATAACCTCCAATAACCACCTTGAAATCCCATGCCCCATTTTGAGAAGAATAAAATAAAAAAATAAAAAACTATTCATTGCAAATATGACCCACATATGGATGCCTAGCTTTTGACCAATGATCTTTGCCAACTATGGCACCTTCAATGATTCTCGACGGCTCCAAATATGGTCATGCAATAACATGCAAAGTTTGTGGCACAAACATGCAAATACATGCAAGGCATGCAATTGAACATGCAAGCACATGCACCCCAAGTGGTTCCCAAGAAGAATATTTTTCCAATTATGCTTTAGAAACATTTACCATTGCATAATTCCCACCAAAATTACAATTACAATTTTATTCCAAAGGAAGTTACAAAGTTGCAAATCAAAATATTTATTCTCCTAACCCCTAAGCCCTTATTGAAAATAAACCAATTAAAATAACAATATTTTGGTGACACAAGATTGTCATTTCACCTTGAATGCTCCTACATCAACAAGCAATGGAGTAAATCCCATTTCTACCCCCTTCAAATTGCTCATAGAAAACACCTGTAAAACTTTTCTTTTTAAATAAATAAATAAAGTTTTAAATTTTGTGTGCATCTTTACCACCTCAATAGCCTCTTTATATAGAACCTTCGTAAATAAAGGTATCACATCAAAGCTCATAAGAATTGTCTTCAATGAAATCAACACAATGTGTTGAGTACAGCTAGATTTACCCACAAATGGTTTGATTCAAGGATCCTAGATGCTTTCCTTCCATATACTAAAAGGATTTCTGACCATCTCAAAAATCATAAACAAGAAGGGTATCAAGTCAACTCTTGTACCACATTGCAAAATTTTGAAATTGGATCAAATCAACTAAGTATTCATTGAGAGACATCTCAAATTTTCGCAATAAGGTTGGATGTTCTTGAAAAGTTTTTTATATTAGTAAGACAAATCACTCTTGTTAGTACAAGGTTCAAGAAGCTTCTTGCAACATTAGACTTCAATGCATTAGCAAGTAAACCTTAGCTGAGCATTTTAATAAGAAGAACCACCATGTTCACATTGAAAGTCTGAGTTTACAATTGTGGAAAACTATTTTAAAAAGTATTTAAGAGAAGCAATAGAATTCAACAAATACCCTCACAACTTACATTGGGATAAAGGCTTAAGTTTCAATAATTCTTAAAAAACTCAAATCACCTTACATTTTTTAAATAAAAATAATTATAATTTTGTTTCTATTAATTTTTATATTAGTGGTTTATTTTGCGTTGGAATAAAGGCTTAAGTTTCAACAATTCTTAAAAAACTCAATCACCTAACATTTTTTAAATAAAAATAATTATAATTAAGTTTCTATTAATTTTTTTATTAGTGGTTTATTTTACTAACATGCTTGACTAGTGTGTTTACAAAACTTTTGTCTCTTCCCTAGGTGAATCCACCATCCCTCATCTTCCCTCTCTCCCCTCCCCCCAATTTTAGCATATTGGTACTATATAACAATCGTATCATATCTTGTAGATGGAAAAAAATAGTTTTTTCCAGAATTGTACACTATCAATGACTATTTGATCAATTCACAAGAATAGCTCTTAAAAAAAAAATATTTGTATTAAATCAAATATTCGAAAGAAAAAAAATTCTCAATTTGATTTCCCAACCCATCCACAAAGTTTTCACTTAATGAACAATTATGAGTGAATTTGATATTTAGAGGAGTTAAACTATGCTGTATACTCAAAATTTAAATGATTTACTAATGACCAAATGTTTAAAGGGATGTTTTAATTATTAATTCATTTTTATTGCTAGGTTAGATATGCCAAAGGTAGCCTATTCTTAAATTGACCAAAGGCCGGAAGTTCTACGATGTAGCTCTCTTGTGATTCGTGAAATGATTAAGGCTGAAAAGATCATTGTATAAAGAATGAAGTCAAGAAACCATATTAAATAATTAATCTTTTATGAATGACCTAAGTAGATAAAAAGTGCAGCAAATTATAATAACTAAGTCGGAGTGTAGAGAGAACTTCAACTATCAGAAGCAAAAAAACACCATAAGGATTGGCAATTACTGAAAAAAAATTATTGAAAGTTGAAACCCATCATTTAAGGGATACGGTTCCAATTATTACAACATCACAAGATGAATACCCAAAGCAAGATTTTATTGCCTACTTTTGATGTCACTATCCCAAATAGGAACTTGAAGATCATCAAAACCTGTTTCTATTGCTCTAAGCTGCTCTCCTCTGCTTCTGCTAAGATACACTCACGATAAAAACTGGCACAAAAGAATATGACTTAAACAGGTGACCACCCTGGTCCAAACTCTTTAGACAGCAATACAACAAAATTGTGAGATTTCTGAAAATAGATTTTATTTTATTTTTAAATTTCAACAAATATATGATCCTGAGCCTTAAATGCCTAAAATGGTTCTTATTTGATCAGGAGAATGCCTAAGCATGGCCTTTGGTTCGTGATAACCATTTTCAGGGTTGAGGAATGCATTATACACAAGTTCATAAGCTTCTGCCAGCGCCCTTGCCACTCGGCTGCCAACTTCAGTTCGCAATTGAGGAACTTGCAGTTGCTCAAACTCTGGAAGGGACCCTTCACTACCAGCCACAAAACCAAAGAAAAATTTCAGAGATTCAGAAACTGAGGTGAGTGACATCTCCTCTACCTCTGCAAGTGGTTTGCTTAAATCTTCCTCTTTTGAGATTATCTCTGACTGTGAACTCTTCTCTAAATGATCCCGTATGTAAGAAACCTTTTTCGTCATTCCACACCTGTCAAGAATGGCTACAACCTCTTTATCTACAAGAATACTAATATGCTTTTCTATAGCAACTCCAAGCCCTTGTACAAATTTTGCTGCAATCTCATGTCCCATCAATGGTTGTCTAATAGCTGACAGGCAATTGATAAGGAAAATTTTGCGCAAAGATTCAACACTCTGCAAAATAGAACAGCACTTTAGATAACTTAACCCAATGCAACACACAAATTACAGTAGTAAAATAAATGGTTTAAATACACAACATGCAATAACAATGAAAAAATGCTCCCAAAAAGATTATTTAATATAGCTCAGAAACATAAACCAAATAGGGTACTTCTATAGAAAACATGCAGCATACTAGGTATCACTATCTATTAATCAAATTTCTAATTGCTGAACACTTGTTGTGATGAAGACAGAATCAACCATAATGAGGATTTATTATGTATTCTCTGTAATTGGCGGACAGAAGATTGTCCCCAAGAATGAGACATATCCAGCAATACCACAACTATAAAATAATTCTGAGTTCAACCTCCAAGCTGCAGCATCATACGAAAAAATATATGTGATTTCCATATAATGCTGGTCACAGACCAAAAGGAAAACCATAGAGGATTTCTATTGTCATCCTTTCACTTAGTAAGGAAAAGGTGTCGGCTCTCGAAACAAGAGTTCCAAATTTTCAAATAAGCTGGGATGGCAAGTAAGCTTCCTCATGTTCCAGCAAAATTATGAACTGGGAAGTCAACAGTGGAGTATACATTTCCAGAGATAAGGTGGTTTTGTGGTGGATAAAAGAGGGGTGAAAATAACATCATGAAGATAGAGAACAGGCATATCAGAAGGATTAAGAACCAGACAAAATTCATTAATGGATGCCATATCGAGATGATCATTCAGGACATAGAGAGGAATCAGGAGACCTCACAAGGCAAGGAAGAATACGGCTTAAGCTTGATATACAGCAGAAACAATGATGCAAAGAATATGAATCTTCAGTGACTTCACCATAGTCACTCTGACACAACCAACATTTGACTGTTATTAGTATAACACAAACATGACCTTAATTGAGCCGCTCAGGCAGCAATTGTTAATGTCATAAGGGCATTGAGTGTGCTACACACTGATGATGTGTTCCCATTAGCTTTCTTAGATCCTGTTCATGTTAATTATGTTATTGGTATTTGGTAATATACTAATTTAGTACCATTCATAACATCTATTAGTAAAATTTCAATTATGTATCACTTTGTTTTCAGCTGCAGTCATTCACGTACAAGATAATGCCTTCATGTTATTCACTGCCTTTTAACATATACATATACACAAAGTTTATGTGCATACATATACAACCTAGTATATATATGACTCTTTTCTACACATTTTAGAAGAGGTCCATAGGAAATATTTGCCATGATATTAATTTATTATGTCAATTTATAATTATTTTTGTCCTATTCATCATACAGTTCTTTTAGTGTTTCTTTGATATGTGTATTCTTATTCACTTTCCCGAGAAGATTCTTATTTCTGAAGCTAAATGTTCAACATCAAGAATCGACCACAATTATATCACTATCCACCTCCACATGTCTCTCTGATCAACTGGACGGAAACAATCATAAACTTGAGACAAATTATTAACCAGCAATAATATAGATGTTGTAAAGACAATTATTTTGTTCCCATCTCTTCCCATTCTCCAGAAAGCAAAACAAAAGTGAACATAACATGGACTTGATAATCTTTGAAACTTACCAGTAAAGTAGGTGCTGAAACACTGTTGCTTAGTATTGCCTCCATGGATGATGACGGCCTGTGGCTTAACTTATGTATTGAATCAAAACCAGAGCTATTTCTGCGGGATGACTGTGTCAGACCTTTAGATTTATAAGCTTCTGCAGCTTGCTCACACATCTGCCCAATTGCATTAATCCAGAAGTTTTAGTTCTTTCAAACAAGAAAGAAACTGATAATTACTGAGATTATTATAACATAAACTTTAAGAATATTCAGAAGAGATCATTTTGGGGAATGAACAGCATCACTTAACAATCACGGCAACTAATCTCTTATCTACATACATCGGAAGTCACAAGTTGAAGCAAATGTTTTACGAGATAGTCTCAATTTACATATTAAACCACCTATGGTGACCTGGGCTTTTAGAATAAAAGATAAGTTATTCCACCCACCCTCTTAGGGATCATTTCAATAGGCAGTGAAAGCCAGACAATAAGGCGTAGTGGTGTAAATATAGGTTGTGCCTGTTATCATGCCTCTATTCTCCACATCATTAGCATGGTCTTTTCCTTCACATGGAGTATTAATAATATTATATTTTTCATGCAAATGTCTGCAAATCAAATAAGACCATTTCTGATGTGTGTGCAACATGAAATGTTCAAATTAAAAATGAGGAGACAGTAGAAGGAATATTATATATGAAGTTTGTAACTGAACCTTTTGGATAATACAATTCTTGCACAACAGAACCCATGCTGAGAAGGCAATATTATCTTCACAGCATTTAGTTAGTTCTTGCAAACAAATCCAAGGTAAGACATTTTGCTTGCATTCCATTTACATATATTAAAAGAGAATACCCATGATATAGAAGTGAACATTGGCTTCCAAATGTAATGAAACTTTTATCAAGAAAACTATAGATTAGAAATATGTGAAATGTAATGAAACTATTTTCAAGAAAATATAAATTAAAAATATGTGAGAAATCAAAGCTAGTACTAGACAATAGAGGCAGAAAGGAAGTATACACAAAACTTATTCTACACAATACAGGTGCTATCGTGTTGACTACCCTTAGCTTGGCATAAGAATCAAGTATTATAACACCCTCTGAATTATTCAATGTCAACAGTAAGATACATGGTTTTCATCATATTGATATGATATGCATTTTTCTTGAAATAGCTCGAAACCAGCTGAAGCATGCTATGCATTGGCTCTGAATTACTAGCCTCATTTTGAAAAAATAAAACATCATGGTCAACATTTTCAGTATTTTCTATCCAATACTCCTTATTAGGCAATTTGTACAAATAAAATATTATGATCATAAACGTTACATGTAAGATTTGTACCCCTAATTTTACAAGTCTATATAACAAAGTCTGTATGTAGGAGTGTGATCAGAAACAGAAAGGAAAACTACCAGAGGTGGTCAGGGCAAAGGTACCCGCTCTTGTGTGGATGCAAACCCGCTATTAAGAAGTTGGAACCATTGATGTGTCACATATATCTTTATTTAAAGTATTTATTTAACTATCTGTATTATGAATTCTTAATTATAAGTGGATTATATTGTTTATGCATCTTACATTTGGCACCACTGCATATTGAAGTTAACACCTATGTTGATGTTTCAGCCTATTTTTTTTCAATCAGGGATGGCTAGAAAATGCCCCCGAGCTGTCCCTGCATCCCTGGTACTGGCACGCCTAGAAAAATCCCCTATGGCTGGAGCATGTTTTTTTTTAAAGATCGCGGGTTAAAAAAACATTCTTATTTGTTAATTGTGGGCCCCCACAACCCTCTTAGCCCTAGCATAACAAAAGAAAGACTCCATATCTAATATTTGTTCATTTCTACTTGCAAAAAAAGAGTGTAGCCAAGTTGGAAAAACAAGCCAGCAGGTAATGAAAAACGATGCCTGCATTGCCTTATTAAATATTCTACATGATAACAATGATAGCAAAAGAAAGTATTTGGTGTTTTACAAAGCTCTAATGACTTGGACTGCCTCTATTCTGAGGTCCATTTATTGAGGACACTTAAGCATGAGAGTATTATCAAATTTTAAAGCTCATGAGTGGATGATAAAAATTACGATACCAATGTTATCACAGAAGTACTTACATTTGGAACACTAAGGCAGTATTGAAAAAGTATGAATCACAATGTTACAATTGTGTCAATGCCCTGCTTTGGACCCATTATCCTTAGCTATAATTTCCTTCCTTTGACTAGATGCATATATTCAGGAAAGAAACTACTACTGGCTCCTGCAGAGGCTCCAGGGGTCTCTGTCTGACCATTAAATATGGAACATGGATGTTCTCTATGTTAGTTTTAGGATCAGAATTTAAATAAGCAGATATAGAGCAATTTTAAACAAATTGACACAGCATATACCATGGGAAAACCCTCCAACTTGAGGGAGAAAAACCCAGCAACAAAATATCTCTTATATATTGAATAATGAAGCCAACTTGCTTTTACAATAAGGCCAACTATCAGCACCACATTTTGATGCACACAAAAGAATCTAACACCTTGCTTATAATATTGATCTCCCTTGATGATGAATTCGGCCTTCTTAAAGACTTCGATCTGCTCTTGAATGAACTCGCACTTGAATAAAATCGAACTATGAATAGATATGAATGAATGGTGAACAGCATCTTGTATATATACAAATCGAAGAGATAGCCTTCATGAATCGTGTCTTTTCACATTACAAAGTCGGCCCAAGAATGAAAGAGTATAACTCAATGAAGGTGGTGAAAGGAATGAAGTCGGCCTCATGTAATTTCAATTTACAATAATTAAATATTATTAATTATTTTGATCTCCAAGTGAAGTGCCTCTTCACTTAATATCGACTCAAATAAATTAAATAGCTGATAAGGCTATATTTAATTTATAGCATCAAAAGTTGGGGCTGGAAGATGAGGCCCGACGCTGCAACATCAACACTCACTCTCAGCTAGGGAAGAATACTTCTAGCTATCCAATGTCATGGAGTCTCTCAACATGACACCCACAATGGCTACACCCATATGTGGAAAGAGCTCATCACGAAGTCACTCGACATGATATCATCCATCATGGCTATACCCATGTATGGAAGGAACATGTGCACAAGTGCCCATCACGGAGTCACTCAACGTGATGTCGTCATCTCATCATGACGTCCACCATGGCTACTCCCAGAGGGTGGATAAACACAAGTACAGGGAAGTCATCACAGAATCTCTCAACATGATGTTGTCATGGAGTCACTCAACATGACATCCACCATGGCTACTCCCAGAGGGTGGAAACAAGGGGTTTCACCTCAAATTTCTCTCACAGAGAAAGATGCATTAACAAGGGCTTACACCTCAAATTTCTCTCACAGAGAAAGATGCATTAAACAAGGGCTTGCACCTCAAATTTCTCTCACAGAGAAAGATGCAGTAAAGCAAATTATAGAAGATCACTGATGCTGAGTCTCCCTCTCAGCTAGGGCTTCATTCTCCACAATTCCAAGCTTGTCTTGAAAGTACACAAACTTCACTCTGGAGAGAGGCTTGGTGAGAATATCAGTCGTCTACTCATCAGTGCTAATGTATCTCAACTGGATAGCTTTCCTCAATACCATATCTCTGATGTAGTGGTATTTGATTTCAACATGTTTTGTTTTGTCATGAAACACTAGGTCGACAGAAAGCTTCACACAGCTTTGATTATCACAATGAATGACAATCGGCTCCAATGATTGTCCAAACAATCTTGCAAGGAGCTTTCGAAGCCACACTGCTTCTCTAGTTGTCACACAAGCTGCAATATACTTGGCCTCTGTGATGCTTAGTGCCACTGAAGACTGCTTCCTGCTACACCAGGAGATCATCGCAGATCGCAAACTAAAGCAACAACCAGAGGTGCTCTTCCGATCAGCTACACACCCTGCCCAATCAGAATAAAAATATCCTTGCAGCTTTGTTCACATTGGAAGAGTATCTCAAGCCATATCCAACTGCGCCACGCAAGTATCTCAGGATATGCTTCGCTGCAACTAGATGTATTTGCCTTGGTTCACACATGAACTGACTAAGAGCACTCACTGCATAGCAAATATTTGGTCTAGTATTAACTAGATACATCAACGATCCAATCAACTGCCTATACATAGTAGGATCCACCAAATCTGAACTAGCTGCAAACTCTTTTAGCTTCTGCAAATTTGTTTCCATCGGTGTAGACATGGATTTGCAATCCATCATACCAAATCTGTTCAAGATGTCTATTGTATACTTCCCTTGACTAAGAATGATCTCATTAGGCCTCTGCCATACTTCTAAACCAGGGAACTAATGCATGTATCCAAGATCCTTCATTTCAAATTCAGAAGCTAACTCCTTCTTGCATTTGATAATGAGGCATTCTTCTCCAATAAGAAATAGATCATCAACATAAAGAACCAAGATCAATGCCTCGCCATCAATTACCTTGAAGTACAGGTTTGAATCAGCATCATTCTTGGAGAAGCCCAAGCTCATCAAGTATCGATCAATCCTTTCATACCAAGCACGAGGAGCCTGCTTAAGGCCATACAAAGCCTTCTTCAATCTACAAACATGAGACTCCTTCCCATGAACCTCAAAACCATCAAGTTGCTCAATGTATACCTCTTCTTCAATTACACCATTAAGGAATGCAGTCTTCACGTCCATCTGATGTAACTTCCATCCTTTAGTTGCTGCAATAGCAATGATAGTCCTGATGGATTTATAACGAGCAACCAAAGCAAATGTTTCCTCATAGTCTATTCCCTCTTTCTGAGAGAATCCTCTAGCAACAAACCTAGCCTTGTACTTCTCAATGCTTCCATTAGCCGCATGCTTGATCTTGAAAAGCCATTTAGAAGATACAACAGATTTTCCTTCTGGTCTAGGTACAATGTCCCAAACATCGTTCTTGAGGATAGATTGATATTCTTCAGCCATAGCATCTCTCCATACTTGCTGATTTGAAGCTTCCTCAACACTAGAAGGCTCAGATTCAATAATTTGACTCATTAATGCAACATAGCTTGGAAACTTTTGTGGTCTCTTGCTCTCTCTGAATGTTCCTCTAGCGGCTGCAAACTTTTCTACCTCCTGCATTGTTTGCCTAGCCCAAAGAGGTCTCTTTCGACCAATGGCAATGTCTCTCAGCCCATCAGTTGGTTCCAAAGGCTCAAATGGATCACCATCTTCTTCCGGTACAGTAGACTCCCTCTGAATCTCAAGAGTATGGTCAACTTCCATATCCTGAGGAGTCTCTTGGTCTTCATTATCTATCTCCATGTGAGAGCCTTTAGATCTCTTGAATGCGACATCCTCTTCAAATGTAACATCCCTGCTGATCTCTATCAATTTCTGACCTGGAATGTAAATCCTGTAGGCTTTTGAAGACTCACTATAGCCCACAAATATTCCCTTCTTGCCAAATGGTTCCAATTTAGTCCTTTTATCTTTAGGTACATGAATATACACAGGACAACCAAAGATTCTCAAATGGCTGACTTCAAGCTTCACACCTGTGAAGGCTTCTTCAAGAGTCATGTACTCCAAAATACGATGGGGGCTCCGATTCTGAACATACACAGCTGTCCTAGATGCTTCAGCCCAAAGGAAGGTTTGTAGATCTTGATCATGGATCATGGCTTTAGCTGCTTCTACAATGGATCTGTTATTCCTTTCTACAACACTGTTTTGTTGAGGATTGTGTTGTGACCTTTCACAACATCGCCCATTGCAAATGGGGACCCTTAGTTTTTGCTTTTTGAGTTTTTGCCTTGGTGTCACAATTGCTAATTACCATGTTTCTTTTACAATGAGTTAAAGTTTTGAAGAGTCATCCGAGCCAAGTTGAGAATCCAGCCCAAATCAGTGCACAAACATCATCAGAATGCTTAGAAGGCCTAGAGGACGAGGATCACCTATCGATTGAGTCAATTCTGACACTTCCTACTTTTTGGGGATTTTCACTCTAGCCCCCTATTTTTTAGGGACTTTATTTTTGGCACTTTTAGCCTATTTTGGACTTCCTAATTTTTAGGGATTTATTTTTGGAAAGTTTCTATTTTGGGAAGGTTTCTATTCTCGGAAAGTGCCCAGGGTCATGGTTTCAACATTGTCATCTTCAGAAGACCCCTGAAAGTGGAAATAAGTAAGAAATTTCAAATAAACCAGATGAAGGCCATAAATTGCCTAAGTGTTGGTCATGGAATGAGCTTGAGACAAGTCCGCCCAAGAGGAGTTTTGACAGTGGCATGAGCAATGGCCAAGTCTGCCCAAGCTAGAATGAGTTATGGCTTGATCAAGAGCTAAGTTCGCCCCTCCACAAGACATGGCTTAAACACTAGTAAAGTACGCTATAAAGAGAAGTTTGACATGGCACAAAGTAGTGGAAAGTCCGCCCCACTCAAGAATACATGGCACAAGACTAAGACAAGTCCGCCTTGCACTTGGCAAGACAGAGCCAAAGTCCGTCCTCAAGCATGATAGAAAATTTCTAAGGCATGAAGTGCCTAGAGGAAAGATGTGAGATGGCAAAGAGGCTTCCAAGTCCACCCATGAGGAGACGTCAAAGATGAAGTCAAGTCCAACCTTGGCATGAAAGAAACAAAGTCTACCATGCACTTGTCCAAGACTTGATGAAGTCCGCCCAGCCAAGGAAACTCAAAAATTAGCTAAGTAAAAAAATTCAAAAAATTGGAAAGGCACAAGTGAAGTCCGACCTTGCTCAATGGATGGACGGCGCAAGCAAGAGAAAGTCTGACTTTGCTCAAAGCGAGGAATGTCCAAACCAACATGACGTCCAATTTGGCCTAAGAGATGTTTGTCCAAAGTGGCTTGAAGTCTGACTTAGGCCAAGAAAGAAAACGTCCAAGCTCATGTAAAGTCCGCCCAAGGAGAGGTTCAAAAAATTGGCTAAGTGTTAGAAAGAAAACAAGAGAAGTAAAAAGGAAGTGGATAAAATCCTTGTCCAAGGATGGAATTTGTCCTGCATAGCACAAGCCAAATTCAAAATTGAAGACAAATCCATAGGCAAAGTTCATCCAAAATCTTGGCTAAGTGTTGAATGGTCCACATGAAGGTGTTACAAAATGAAATTGAATAGCCAAAATTTGGCTAAGTATGGGAAATACTTCACAGAGAAAGCTCCAATTTCCTCCATTGTGGCGAAAGCACAGAGGCATTCTTCTCCAAATCCAAGGCACTTGAAAGAATATTCAGACATCTTGGGGGGTTTCGTCTACAATCCCAGACCCATTGAAGCAATCAGGGCAACTTCTTCAAGGATTTCATCTCCTGAAGAATTAAAGACAAGCTTCCAATCAGAATCAGATGGTGACAAGAAAAGTATTCCAAACAAATTTCCATTTTTTTGATACAAATTGGAATCCAAGATCAAAGCTAGGAAGGAACAGGCGCAAAGGACAGAGTCATCGGCAAGGAAAGATATTCTAAGGCAAGCACGTGGAAGAAAAACAAAGTGACCAAGGAAGACATCCAGCACACTAAGGTGGCGCTTCGTCATCTTCCAACCAATCAAATTGTTCCAAATCAGCATGCAACAACTTTCTATTTTATTGTTGGTTCATATTTAGCAAAAAGGACAAGTGTCCTCGAATGTAATTTTCTCATTGGTCGAGAAGGAGTTAGTTAGTATAAGCCCTAATTAGGGTTTTATTTTGTAATCTCGGTCGTTGATCCTAAATCAATCTTGGCCATTGAATTGTAATTGGGGAGCCTATAAATTGAGCTCACCCCTCATTTCTAAAGCATGGGAGCATGTTGCAAAACATGTGAGATAAGTAATTGTTGCGTAAGATTGCCAAAGTAATAAGTAATACATGCATTGTTCTGATGGTGATTACTTCTCTTATTTTGGAGTTGGCATGGTTCTTATCCCTCATCATAGTTTAGATTTTATTTCATGTATGTTAGATGAATGCAAGATCTGATAAGTATTGATTTATGGTGAAACTTTTACTCATACTTTCTTTGAATGGATGATTTTCATTCAATGCGTAAAGTTAGCCTGAGCTTACTTTGTGGATGCTTAACTTCTGTCTGGATAAATATTGTTCGATTTGATGGTAGTTATTCATGACATGAAAACCATAAGCACACTCCCTTGAAGATTGCACCCACTTTGTGTAGTTGTCGTTGAGCGTGGCAAAGCAAAGCGTGGATATTGGTTTCACCAAGTCAATATCGTCTCTTGAATCCTTAGGGAGTAGATTAGAAATTCTAAACCCTTATCTCCTTTTTAGTTTGTTTGATCCAAGACCCAAACAATAGAGCTTCATTGTCTAGACCTTCATTGTGAATTGAACAAGCCTAGCATAAGTCCCTTTGTGTTACTAGCATATCACAACGACCATTGAGCTTATCCACACGACATAAGGAACCTTGGAATCGCCCTATGATCTTCTCGCAATCTTAGCATACGCGGTAGTTTTTCAAGAGAGGATAGGGTGTCTTTGGGCATTTTATTCTGATGTTTGGTGTGTCACAAAACACGCATCAACAGATTGTAAGGGACACAAAACTCCCTCTTAATCCCTGCCTCAATACAAAAGTTACGGAAGCTTCCAGAGATGTATTCTCCTCCGTTGTCAGATCTCAGAACTTTGATCCTCTTCCCGAACAAGTTCTCTACTTGAGCCTTGAATTCTTTAAATTTCTCAAGTACCTCTTCAGATTCTTTAGTCTCTAAGAAATAAATCCAAGTCTTTCTAGAATAATCATCAATGAAAATTATATAATACAAGAAACCACTCAAAGAAGCAACAGACATTGGACCACACAAATCAGAATGAACAAGATCTAGAATACATTTGGATCTACTCTCACTACTATGAAAAGGACCTTTAGTATTCTTACCCAGTGCGCATCCTCGGCAAATACCTTCATGCTCCTGGCTAAGTTTAGGAAGGCCAGTGACCATCTTCTCCATGGATGGGAGTGCTCTGAAATGAAAGTGAGCAAGTCTCCTATGCCAAAGCTCACACGAACTTGTTGAATCATGCAACAAAGCCTATATTGGATGAGTGGAAAGTCTATAGAGACTCTCTTTCCGAACACCAATCACTCAGGCAGTCTTGATGCTAGAGTTCTTTAGCCATGCAAGAACTTTTCCTTTAGAGAATGCAACTTGATATCCCTTGTCCTCCAAAGCTGAAATTGAAACAAGGTTTCTCTTGATGCCTGGTACAAATAACACATCGCTCAACTGAAGAGAGATACCGGAATCTAAGTGAAGAGAGGAGGTTCCAACACCTTTCACAGAATAGCATGCATCATTTCCAATTATGACTTGAATGCTTGTATCTCTCTCCACCAAATCTAAAAGATGTTCTCTAAATCCAGTAATGTGACGAGAGGCACCACTATCAATCAACCAAGTGTTGATATCTGTTGGAACATTGCTTGAGAGGGCAGAATAGAATAGAAATCCACTTGAATCCTTTTGAGAAGAGATCTCACCCACATCCACAATTGAAGCATGTTGTTTTGGTCTAGTTGGAAAATCTTTAGCATAATGACCAAACTTGTCACATCTAAAGCACTGTATATGGGAGAGATCCTTCTTCTTCTTAGATGCAGGAGCACCATCTGATCTTTTATCTTTGTTCCTCTTGAAGTTGCCTTTCTTCCCTTCTTTTCCCTTCCTCTTTGAAGATTGAGCGGCAAGTACATGAATGTCTTCATTTGTAGAACTTTTCCCATTGCCTCTTGCTGCTAATCTCGATTCCTCTTGAATGCAATATGCCCTTAGACGATCAAACTTTGGTAGTTTTGATCTCCCACTAATGCCTTGGATGAATGGCTCACAAGATTGAGGAAGACCATTAAGTGCCAACATGACCAAATCCTTATCATCAACCATATGACCAATAGCACAAAGCTGATCTCTTAACTCGGTGATCTTCATGAAGAAGGAGATGACAGAATCTCCTTTCGCCATCTTGATATGGTGTAGTTGTTGCCTCAATGCAAGAGCTCTACTTGCGTTGTTTATCTCATACAGTCCCTCCAAGGTCTTGAACATCTCTCTCGTTGACTTCAACTTGGAGATAATAGGCACAAGGTGATCCTTCACAAAATCAACCAAAATCTTCTTGGCCTTAGTGCCATTCTTCTTCCATTGTGACTTTTCATTCTCATCGGAGGGTTCGGGAACTTCTCTCTCCACGAACTCAACAATCTCATTTTCTTCCAATGCAAGCAAAACTCTAAACTTACAAGAGGTGAAGTTGGAAGCACCTTCAAGTCTATCTTCAACCTTGAGCCCATTCACCATTTTCGAAGATAAGATAGACACAAGAAGATGAGAACAAGAGTGGAGGATAATGCTGCTTATGTAAATCTGATCACGATCTTGCTTAAATCCGCTCTGATACCATGTTAGTTTTAGGATCAGAATTTAAATAAGCAGATATAGAGCAATTTTAAACAAATTGACACAGCATATACCATAGGAAAACCCTCCAACTTGAGGGAGAAAAACCCAACAACAAAATATCTCTTATATATTGAATAATGAAGCCAACTTGCTTTTACAATAAGGCCAAATATCAGCACCACACATTGATGCACAAAAAAGAATCTAACACCTTGCTTATAATATCGATCTCCCTTGATGATGAATTCGGCCTTCTTAAAGACTTCGATCTGCTCTTGAATGAACTCGCACTTGAATAAAATCGAACTATGAATAGATATGAATGAATGGTGAACAGCATCTTGTATATATACAAACCAAAGAGATAGCCTTCATGAATCGTGTCTTTTCACATTACAAAGTCGGCCCAAGAATGAAAGAGTATAACTCAATGAAGGTGGTGAATGGAATGAAGTCGGCCTCATGTAATTTCAATTTACAATAATTAAATATTATTAATTATTTTGATCTCCAAGTGAAGCGCCTCTTCACTTAATATTGACTCAAATAAATTAAATAGCTGATAAGGCTATATTTAATTTATAGCATCAAAAGTCGGGGCTGGAAGATGAGGCCCGACGCTGCAACATCAACACTCTAGTCATATTGTGTCTTGTTTTTTACTGTTATCTTTGTTTCACTCTGGATACTGTTTAAACTGTCTTCTGAAACTATGCCTAATACTCTCTCTCTGTGAAACTAATTAAGAGTCTAGGACAAATTACTATGCTGTATTTCACATCTTTTTCTTGTTGCACCAAGTATCTATATAATATCCTCATGCCTAGCTCCTTGTTAGTTCTGTCTTGAGCAGATTTGTAAATTTTCCTTTTTATAAAATTATTTTCACCTTATTTAAAGAATTATGGCAATGCAGGCATCATTTTCCATTACGTGTTTATTTACAAAAAAAAATATGCATAAAAAAATTACCTTATCATTGTTATCAATGTTATCATATGAATATTTGAAATTTCCCTATATTTTAAAAAAATTCCGCATCTTTTATAGAGCCGCCCCCTTTGCCATCCACTATTGTCCCTAAAAATGGCCTCAAAAAAATCCGTCCCTGAAATGCGTCGCCCCGTCCCAGAAACTTGGTGGAACATAGGTTAACACTCATGTTTACTGCTGACACGAAAATGAATTGTGGAAATGGAAGACTTAAATAAAGGAGTGGAAAGTGAAATTTCCTAAGTAGAATCACAACTGAATTACTACTAGAAGATATTCCTTAATCTCAAGAATCATATGATCATAGTTATTAAAAGTAACATCATTAGGAACCCTGTGAAGCAGTCCAATGGGATCCAAGTTATAGTCTGAATAAGAAAAATATTTATAGTATAGGAAAAAAAATTCTAATGATGCTTTCGGACAATTGAAACTATGCAACAGTATTTTGTTACTGACTTACACCATGCAAACCAGTAAATTTTCAAGAACACACCTGTATAATGGGATCCAACAAAGCAGATATGACCGGCTCAAAATCAAGCTTCTTTCCTGATGCTGGAACTAGCATGCTGTGGTAGGTATTAATCAACTCAAGCAATAATGAGACTCCTTCCCCAACAGCTGGGGGTGGAGAAAGATCAACTGCAACTAGAGAAGGGTATCTAAGCAGCTTGTCTCCTCGAGACTTCAGGATATCAAAAAATGTTCGCTGTGCAGCATCTTTAACATGCAATAATGTGGCAGAAAGAGCTGCTTCTTCCCCTAACAAGTCTGAAATCTGCAGATCTAGGGTGAAAGAGGTAAGAGAACTTTTAAGTTTCTTTAAAGCCCTTAAATTCAATCAATCAACAAAATAAAGAAAGAGCAGAATTACTCACAGTGTAGGTGTAGAACTCCAAGATGTTGCTGAGTTTGTATGCCAACAGAAGACTAGGTTGAGACTGCAAAACCTGCTCCACCCTTACTTTGAATGGACGGCAAACCCCTTCAAAAATACGATCCAAAATAAAAGACATGTCTGTTTCTGGCTTGACATATATCCCATCCATGTCTCTAGAAAAGCGACGAGCAGTAGGTCCAATGTTTACAGTCGCATCTGGACTAAAAAGAGCGAGTATAAGCTCTCTTTCAGATGCCAAAGCCTTCAAAATGAAAACGAGGATCATCTATCAGGTACATGGTAAAATTAAGAATTTAAAAGAAAATAGCAATCTGAGTAATTGATTGAAAACGCTAACCTGGTGAAGCCAGGCCAGCATGTCACCAACATAGCGTAAAGGATCATGTGCATGCACTTCAATAGGTCTTGGCATTCCACCAGGTCCTCCACGAGTAAGGGCACTGATGAAGCGTCTGAACAAAGCATTATGTCGAGTATTTGCAACCTAGTTGCACAAACATCATGATTCCACAAATCAATTGAAGATAAAAACAAAACAAAACTATTATTTTACAAATGATAAATGGAATAAGCTAATAGATTTAATTTGGGACTTGCTAACCTCTTCTGCACAGTACTTGAAGAGAACAGGCCTTTCTTTTAAGCAACGTGTTGCTGTCTTTAACAAATCAGTTACTTCAGGAGTATCATTATCCCCAAGGTTCCGGCATTCAGCTTGTACCCATCTGCAGAAAAGATGAAATGAACTAATCTAAAATAAAGAACAAAAGGGTGTAAAATAAACTGAATAACATTCAAAAAAAGTTCCAAGAGATTTAAAAATTAAAATCAATATCCCCCCAGTGTTTCTTGTTTATGAGCTTGCAAGAAATTTAAAAATTAAGATCAATATCTCCCCAGTGTTTCTTGTTTATGAGCTTATTACAGAGATGTTACACAAATATGCATACGAGTGCACCTATTAACTTCCAATATTTATCGTCAGGAGTTGGTGAGAGTATGTACTTCCAACTTGATTAAATTATCTCAAATCAGAGGTCAATGAAGCTTAAAGTGGCAGAACATCCACTCCCAGTGCCAGATAAATTGAACTAGAGAAAGATACTAATCACAAGAATATTTATGCTTGAAAGAAGACAGTCATAACTCATAAGTGACTTACAAGCTGACTTCAAAAACTTCAGACTTCAAGAATCAGCATGAAAAAGATATGCACAATATCTTGCAAACATCATGCTGTTTCTCCACACCAACTCTTCTAAACTATGAATTCTAATGATTCTTCATACCCCATCATGGTACAAATACAAAACATTACCCCTTGTCTGTCTGATCTCAGATCAAATAAATGATCATAGAATGACTATGAAGCAAGAGCGTAGTGGAGAAAAACTTAAGAGTAGTCAAAAGGTATAACTCTAGCATCATTCTATATAATAATATAAAACAGAAATGATACTGTCACATCATATCAGAAATAAGTGAAACGGAAATACAAAGTTGTAATATTCAAGGCTGAAAGCAATGCATGCAAAGTCTTTGAAAGTAGATGCAGCTTGAACCCAAATGTCTCTAACTTGGTGTTCAAAACATATTTGTTGAAGGTTTAGAGATTAAATGGGAACTTTGGTGATTCCAAAAAATTGCAATCCACTAGTTCCTAAGAACAAAAATTATCAGTTCAAATTCTCAATTTAGTTACACAAATCAAGAAATAGGCATATTCAAATATCTTAGTCCCAACCATGGTGTTCTTTGCAAAACCAAGTACCTAAGAAAATACAATATCACTGCTTAGCTATCACTATGACTATGAGTATACACTTTCTAAGTTTTCAGAAATTGAGTGGCTTGATCACCTTAGCAATCACCAATTAACATGACCAAGGCCCTCTTTCTGCATGAACGCCTCTACATAAAACATGAAATGCAGTGGTAGTAAACTCGGAGTAGAGACTATTTTCAGAAAAATAAACTCCTCAGACTTAAGGTTGCACATAGAGCAACTTTCGAGATGAATTCTCCGACATAACTAAAGAAGATTTTTTTTAAATCCATTAGAAACTTAAAAACAATAACAGATGGGGAAGGATCCTTGTTCATTCAATTGCGTACTCAGAAAAATAAGTCCAAGCTGTTACAGAGTGGTTATTTAACAGTGGATTAACTGGACAGAGATGGAAATCCTTTCCATGGAACTGTCCACCTGATATATTAATCCGTCCCCTATACCTTTCAATTTCTTAACCGAGTTCTATTCTACAAAGTTGCATCCAGGCGGTGTACTAATTCAAGGGCATTAAGGACACACACAAGGCAACTGATTCAGCTGTACAATCCTCGCGAGAAACAAGGCATTTGTATGGTAATAATCTTGAACAACCTACTCAATTCCTGGTGATTCATACAGGAGTGTTGATTAAATGGGAAAGAACCTTCATCAGATTACCTATAATGAAAAATATTAGGACAAAAAGTTCAAATATGAAATTCATGCAGGATCTTAGCCTCACAACTGGAAGACACTTTATAGCTATCTTTATTCATTTAGTGGAATTTTTATTCTGCCCCATCTGATTTCATATGAAGCCAAAGGAAGACAAAAACGAAATGGAAAATTCAAACACCTTCACAGACAGGTTTTATGATCATTGGGATTCTACTTCCATACAATTTGAGTTAGGAAAGGAACAAATCACATTAATGTCCTTCAAGCAATAATACCAAATAAGAGGAAGATAGACCCAAATGGGTAAACCTAAACAGGTCAGTATGTGCAAAAGCCATAAAATGCAAATAATACAATGTGAAAGAAAGGACCCTTGTCAAAAAGAACCACAGACCAAGGAGTAATGAAGCAGCAAAGAACACTACATTAGTCTGCAATCTGCATTACAGTCAGGAAAGAAAGGGAGGTTAGCATCCTCATCAATCACCATCAAAGGACCCCATCCAGAATTCAATGATGTCTTTAGGAGAAAGGACTAGGTTAAGAGGGCTCGGCTTTAAAATTGTGGGAGAAAACAAGTTCTCTCAATGCCTCTCCTAACATGTACGGTCAACAATCTTTTAAATGTAGGAAGAAAAACAGGTAATGGCATACTGTGAACAAGGGAGGGCAATCAGCACTCTAGTTTTGTGGTGTCCAAGAGACTGCTTGCAAAAAGGAGCATTGTCTCAGTCATAGTTACCAAAATCAGCAAAAGATCATGATTTATTGGTGCTCAGCCTCTCTGCCGATTTATCCCCAAGAAAGACTTGCTACTATAGCAACTCTCACGAATCTTCATTGGCACTGGTGGTTGTAATAACTAATGGACATTCGACAACCCCAAATGGCTGAACAGGTTGAAAGAAGTAGTCAACCTAGTCCTTTGCAGAGTCTGACAACTAGAGGTAAGTACCTCCCAAAGTCAAGGGACCAAACAACTCTACTCTAGATAGAAAAGAAAGGTAGAAAGGGACCCTCCTGATTCTCCATAAAAACAATAAAATCTTCAATGAATTAGATCGTAGAAAAAATGCCTCAAATAGATTGTTCCTTCAGCTACACCTAGAGAGATCAAAGACAGAAAATCTTATGATCATGTGGATCTGTTGATATATCTGAACTAATAATTGGTGAGCACTTAGAATATATAATAAACTACTTAATAGGATCCTAAACAATGTCACCAATGATGTAAAAGATAATGGGACATGCAACAGTCTCATCAACAATCTACTACAAACACTTGGCTTTATAAGCCATGATAGAAGTGAGAAGTTATAGTGAGAAATTTCTAGAAGTACCTTATAGAACCCGACAACTAAAAGCAGCTAGTTCCTAGATGAAGGTGCAAACACCTCTAATTTATCAAGTAGACCTAGCTCTAATCAACAAATTTAAACAGTTAAGCTCTAACCCCATGGAGGAAGAGGTATACATGACGCAGCCTCCTGATTTTAAAGTTGCAGGAAAAGAACATAAGGTATGCAGATTGATGAAGGCTCTTTATGGCCTAAAGCAGGCACCCAAGGCATGGTACCTAAAGTTTGACAAGTATTTGGTTGCACAAGGGTTTCAGAGGAATCTCCCAGATGCAAATTTGAATGTTAAGAACACTAGCAATGATATCATCCTTGTCATCTATGTAGATGATATCATCATTACTGGTAGTAGGTTACATTTGATTGAACAGATCAAGTCGAATTTGTGTCAGGCATTTGAGATGACGAAGTTGGGTCTCCTAAACTATTGTCTAGGTGTAGAAGTTTGGCAAACAGGTGGTAGTATCTTCATTTCTCAGTCGAAGTATGCCAGGAGTTTGCTGGAGAAATTTAGGATGGAAGACTACAAAATCTCATCCACTCCTATGGAGAAGGGGCTAAAACTTTCAGCCAAATCAGACTCACCAATGGTGAATGAGTCTGCATTCAAGCAACTAGTGGGCAGCCTCATCTATCTTACTGCCACTAGGCCTGATCTCAGTTTTGTTGTGAGTTACATTTCTCGTTTCATGACTGCCCCTAAGGTGGAACACTGGGTTGCAGCCAAGCGAGTGTTGAAATATGGGAAAGGGACACCTAACTTTGGCATTTTGTACAGCAAATTAAAAGATCCTAGGTTGGCTGGTTTTACAGATTCAGATTGGGCAGGTTCAATTAATGACAGGAAGTCCACTTCTGGGTACGTTTTCAGTCTTGGTACGGATGCAATCACATGGACAAGCAAGAAGCAGTAGGCACTCGCTCTTTCCTCGACAGACGCAGAGTATCAGGGAACAGTTAAGGCCGCATGTGAGGCAGTATGGCTTCGAAGGATGCTTGCTGACATGCAAATGTCTCAAGCAGGGCCTTCACCCTTGTTCTACAACAATCGAGGGGTGCTAAAGCTTGCCAAGAATCCAGTCTTCCGCGAGCGAACCAAGCATGTTGAGCTTCATTGTCATTTCATCTGCCAACTTGTTGAAGATGAATCTGTGATGTTGTAGTATGTTCCAACTGAGGATCAAACTGCGGACATTCTCACCAAGTCCCTCAATCTGGATAAATTTTTAAAATTTCAAGATAAGCTTGGTGTAGTTAGTACGATGACCATTAAGGGAGGGTATTAAAGTATTATTGTAATATTTAATGGTCAACTTAGCTTTTAGTTAGTCGATAGTTTACTTTCAATTAACTTAGTTTACTTCAGTTAGCTTTTAGTAACTTTCAATTATTTGCTTTAGATCTCTTTAATTAACGATTGTTTCTTTTTAGAAACATTGTCTTGTACTTTATTATATAAGGAGTATTCCTCTCCCTTGTAAATATAGAATATCAATTATCATTTCATTCTTGCTAGATTTTTCCCAAAAGGTTTTCCTAGGGTATATCAAGTGTTGGTGGTAATGTTTATTTGTTGAAATTGTTTGATTTTGTTTCTTACTTTGCATATCTTTCCCTGAAGATTAGCATGCATTTCCTCTAACCAAAGTGCCTAGTTCTCATCATTTTATATGGCACTCATAAAAATGGAATGTCGTTTATCCTCCCTATAATTTCAAGACAAATTCAATCCCCTAATGAGCAGAAACCAACAGGTCAGTATTTGTCTAACCATCCATTACAATAGCCACCCTACATTCCTCCAACTTTCTCTAGTGCCTTGTAGTCTTTGTTTAATGCAAGCCTTGTCATCTGCTAATATTCTTCTCAAAGGAGTGGTGGTGTGTATTCTTTGGGTGAAATATTCACTAAATTATGCAACATTCCCTTCCACCATGGGCACTTGCACATATTAACTACATGACAATTAGCAAAAAACAATGTCCACATTATGCATCAACGTTTGCTAGGAACCTCGTATCCAAGAGATGATCAAATGGGGTTTTGCCTTGTGTTCCTGAAAATTGGATACATGGAGATAGAATTTCGGCCATGATGGTGCAGAAAAAGATAGCAAAAATCAAATAGAACTCCCAATCCAACCCGATGCAAAGCATTCAAACCTGCCCATTTACTGTTTTAGCCAAAAAAATAGGCTACAACTGTAATGTTCCCAACCATTCGACTTGATCTGGCGGGAAATATTTGACAAATAGTGTTTTTCAACACTACAAACAAATAAAATAAAATAAACTTGAATAGTGCTAGGCCGACTCATTTGAGTCACGCCATTATTAGATTAGAATTTATATTATTATTTCTTTGTCTTGATTTGATCTCTAGCCAACATTCTATATCGACATGTTTGAATGTGTATTTATTTGGCTCGAATCCTCTCATTTGGATCATCACGGAATTGAGAATCAAATCTCTTGCCAAGAACAGTAGAGGCGTAGCCTTCTATGTGTGGCAATCCAGGTATGCACGTAGTGACATTCCTGGGGGTTTCGTGAATAAGACTATCGCTCAGAGTCCTTGCTTACATACGCCAACAATTGTGCAGGTCGGGAAAGTGTGGAGTCGCAACACCCATTGCTAGATTCCGTCGAAATCTGAGAGCAGAGCTCATCGCGTGGGAAGGCGATTAGGCGTCAGGCCGAGCCTCACAGCTCTGGCCGAGGAGGTCGATCATCCTCAAAGCTACCCAAGGCGTCTCAGATTATTGATACAGAAGTTTCTGAGCCGACAGATCAATCTCCGTTGCTCACACCAGGTTCGCAAGAAGCATTACTGTGGCACCATCTGAACGCGGGTCTCTGTAAACAGTGGAGTATATTATTAGCTCGGTTCTTGGGAGGGAATCTTGGACGGCTTAGAGCGACGCCATATTTCAGGCGGAGCTCTACCTTTCACTCACCCAGCTGAGAATTCATGGTTTAGTTGTACGGGAAAGTTTGAGCAATTGTTTCGAGTGTCTCCATCATTGAATGAAGATCAGTAAGCTATTGTAAATCACCTGCCATTGCATCTGTTTATAATATCAATAATATAATTCTGAAGTTGTCTATCATTTGTGTTGCCTGGATGTAACGGATGCTCTGAATTGTTCATTATGGATTTCCTTTTGCAATGAATTCGCGAATGGAATGTTAAGCCATATAGTCAATTTCAGATTATTGCAATTTACTTATTTTGGGTCTGGGAGTCTTACGGAAGATAGACAATTTGAGAATTACTGTTATTTTATCATTTCTGGCCTGAGATCTTTACAACAACTAGCAAAACTTTAAGCTCAGCCTTCAACAATGGTGCACAGCATCTTTCTCCTTGCAGTCTAAAAGACTATGAACAGAGCGCATTTAGGGCAAAATTGTTTAAAATACTATTTATTTTATGGTGCAAGGCCCTATTTCCTTTTTTATTGTTTGTAGTTTAAAATTTTCTAATTCTTCATGTTCTTTTCATTTTTGGCAGGCAGTTTCTCAAAAAGCAAATGGCTGTCTTTGAATAGCTAATTCCGGAAAAATTGCCAACCTTTTTCAATGAACATTTTTGACTGCCTGTCCAAAGGATTGTGGTGTAATGGTAAGAAAAGATGCATTTGTAGGGAAAGTAACCCAAGTTCAAATCACCACATCGCAATAAAGAGGCCCATAACTTGGAGAGCGTATGCATGTGTAATAAGTTAATAGCACGTCCAGGACTGAGACCTGTTCCTCCCAAAACCAGTATGGGCATGTTAATTTGTGCTCCCAGTTACCTGTAACAAAATAACATTTCTACCTGCCTGAAACAGGATGTGATGGCCAAAACTGGTCATTTCAATCCTCTTTGATTTTTTGGATGTTTCATCACAAAAGAAGACCTTATTGTGACCATTTCTGACAACATTGATTGTTAGTTGAAGAGTTTCTAAAAAGCTGTATATTCAATTTTTGCATCAAAATTTTTTGATACAAAAATTGAATATACAGTTTTTCCAGAAGCTCTTCAACTAATATCATGGACTGAAAACCTTATGTTTATTAACATTGATTGTTATCACAACTTGAAGACCAATGCCACAAAGAGCTAAGAAAAGACACTATTGCATTCTAAGAGAGTAATTAACATCTTAGAAAATATGTACAAGTGAAAATGATTGTTGAATTACTCACAAATTACTTCCAAGTTAAGGTCAGATTAAGAAGTTTTGACACAAAAAGTCCAGAAGATGCAAAACATGACTTTGTGTAATCAAAAACTTGTGAAGTAAGCAATAGGCTACATTTTGTGTAAAACTAGATGAAATGTGACAACCATCAACCAGCTGGATTCCTTCAAAAAAAAGACAAATCATTTTGTTGGTATCTTAAATATCCACCATGCAGTTCATTGGATTCTGGTTAAGTGGCTGCACGATGTGCCACCACATGAATGGCCCAAGTTCAAACCCACATGAATGGCCCAAGTTCAAACCCTGGTGAACATAGAGCCCATAATATTTGTAAATTCATGTAGTTTGGTCAATTCATCAGGCAAGGAGCTCCATATTGTTATGCCTCAAGGAAAGTTCTAATAATATTGATAACAGTCGAGGCCTAGTGCAAACACTGCATGAAGTTGAGATAATAATATCCCTTAATCATGTCATCCAAGGTGCTTTGCCCCCACTATCAAATAGCACTAACTACAAAAAAGTTCTATGCAATATCCTTCAAACATGTCATACAGCTCTCTATATGTGTGTTTAAATCTTGGCAAGGGGCAAATCTAAATTCAACATTCTGCTCAAGTAATTGGACTTAGAGTCTTCTGAAATGGATTCCAGAAAGCACACAAGTAACAATCAACATTAGAGACAAATTTTGTGTTAGGCACATCATGAAAATCTTATAACCCCTTCCAAGACTATCTACAGCCATTGGAAAAGCATGCATTCCTGAAATTCTATAGGCTGTTTATGTTATGAATGATGAGACCATTAAAGTGACATGGATGGATGAATTTGAGGCAGGAACATACAAATATTTGTGTTAGCCTAAAGATCAAACAAGGAAAAGCATCCAAATAAGACTGCAACAAAGTCAAAGTTTCCAAGGTGATGTCCCTTGTTGAACAATGTGTTAGCCCTTTATTGGACCCTTGTGGGCTAGCCAGTTTGGATAGAGGGTCATGAGAGTTTGATTGTTCGTGTTTTCTTGCTTGGATCAATTGAGCTTCTGCACTCCGAGTTTTGAGCGTATTACGGAATTTTAAGTGATTAAGTTAATTATTTAACTTATACGCCTTTTATTAAAGTCACATTGACTTTAATAATATTTTATATCACTTAAGAAATGTCAAAAGGGGATTTTAATATTTTAATAACTTAAAATATTGAAAAAGTGCGCTCAAAGTATTTATGGCAACTATTGAAAAAGGTTACATTAAAATATTTTAATGATTGCAAAGGCCGTACTTTTCTTGAAATGCGTGCCAATTGGTATAAAGCATTTCCTGGCAATTGAAACTCATAACTTTTGACTATTTCAATTTGCCTTGTGCATTTTCTTCTGAGCATTCTCCTGTGACCAGGGTATGATCAATTTGTCCATTGAGGAACGGAAACTCTTCAGTGTTGAGTACTCTTGAGGCTGTGAAAGATTGAATCAGTACAGTTGAGAGCTTCACACAGAGGTTCTACAGTTGCAGACAGGGATTTCATTTATGCAGTTGTTTGTTCTTGACAATAATTGAGGGTTTCTTGGTGGCGTCCTTCTACAGCTTCAGAGATTCTTCATCAGAGATTCTACCTCTCCTTTTCATAGCCGTACGGCCTGCTTTGGGGTTTGTGCCTTGAGAAAGGCGTGTGAAGGAATAAAGTGAAACGCCTTCCTTTTGTGGGGTTTTGGGCTTCTATCATGGGCGCCTTGTTATTTCATAGCATTGTGACCAGTTTCTGAGCAGGAGAAACCACTTCTGGAGTCTTGGCGTGCCTTCATGCTTGTTTTCACCATTTCCAGCTGTAGATCTGGCCATTTCTTTATTTAAAATAATCTGGAGCCTTCTTGGTATGTTTATCATTCTCAATCTATTTGTTGGAGTTGAATAATATATTCTGTACTTTCCTTTTGAAGAAATAAGATCAAATTCATATTTTATGAGCAAAAATATGCTGCGCCCCTTCTCTTCTGTCTATTAAGATTTCTCTAAAAACTTAAAAAAAACATTTAAAGACTTAAGAAATTGAGGGTTTTGAGCTGAGAGCCAAAGGGCTCATCATCAAAGTTTCCAAGTCACATGTACCGAAGTAGAACACTAATTTTAACCTCAGAAGATAAAGCCTGTGAGTATTGAAAATACAAACTATTACAATAATACCTTTGTCATCTTCATTCTATCTGCATATTCTTCAGCTAATGGCTTCAAAAGAAATACTTTCAACTAGCATCAAAAATTACTAATGCATCTCCCTGGATTATGAGTTCCATTCTTGTTTTGAAATGTGCACCCTCTCGCTATATGTAAAAATATATGGAGAGTACAGATTTCTATACAAAAGTTAGAATCTTTATGAGTCCCAATCTTTTATTCCATTCATTATTTGATACCTATCATAAAAATGAAAAAGAAGATACTTTTACCTACAAAGTCGTTCATATGCACCTTCTTGGTAAACAGCCATCATGTCCATCAACTCTAATCCTGCACGCTGTAAAACAAAAGTTACACAGTTGGCTATTAGACAATATCCCTTACATTCCAAACCATAAATACATACCACTCGGCCAACTGCTTTAATAATTAGAACAGATTAAAATATATGGATTTTTTCAATAAGAAAATTTCAACCATGCTTCCATGAAAAAGGACAGCCCTTCTTGAAGTAGTGAATCCCATACTTCAGATTAGATTGTTGTAACTTGTGCATTAGATTATCTGCATATGAATCATTAAATTTCATGCAATATCTCATCTGCATGGAAAGTATTGTGCTTCATGCAATACCTCATCTGCATATTAAGTCTTGATCTCACACAAAGACATCTCTATAGAAAAATTGTGTACATGGTTAGTGAACTTCAGTCAATATTGACTATTTAACAAAGTTGCATGGACATGGATACGGATACAGATACAGATACGGTATCGGATACGGATATGACCATTTTTTAAGACCCCCAATATGGATACAGTTGGATACGACATCCAGAAAAAACACATACACACATATTTTCTAAGTAATTAGAGGAGATTTTCGTTACTTTAAAAGCAAATAAGAAAATATAAATTAAAATAATATTAAAATTTAAATATTAATAATTTAGTAAAGAATAAACAATTAAATATATATTAATAAATTTTATTTATATTTAAAGAATTTTTTTTTTTTAAAATCTCTAACGTTTAACAACATAATATGAATATTAAATATAAATATAAAATTATAAACAATTAACTTTTTTAAATCTATAAAAATTAAAACACAAAAAAATAGTAGAGTTGTACTTGAAGAAGACTTAGAAAAATGGGTTGCTGAAACAGAAAAATATTTCATTTGTCTTCCTCATTTGGTGTAGATTTTATTTATACAAAACAAAAAAAAATTGCATGATTGAAGTTTTTTAAGATTAACTTCAGGAAGATTCATGTCAGGGTTTTTGAAAATCAAATCAAATAGTATCCAACACAGTTGGGCAAACAAGATTTTTTGGGCACGTGTGGGTATGGTATCCAGCGTGTATCTGTGGTGTATCCTATCCATATCTGTATCAGATACAGGGATACGCACACCCAGGGCGTATCCGGCTACTCTGCTATTTAAGCTTTGTAGATACCAGGAACTATAAAAATGACGCTAGTTGTTGTAAGTAAAGTTTTTGTGTATTGGAATATCATACGTTTTTGGTTTGAAGTATTTTCTGATCTAAAGAAGATAAAAGCCAACCTACTCCCATAATGCTAGAGCACTGTTTCTTGAACCTATCTATCTATTGTAGATTTTTCTTAGTCCAAGCAATATACTTGTTCTGTAAGCCAAAAGTTGAGAGAAGTCACAATTGACCTCGATTTGGGCAAAGCTCAGTCCCCCAAATCAGACTCAAACACAAAAGACAGACCCTAAAGCTCAGCTCCCTCCAAAGATATATTTTATGGGTTGTTTGTTTGTTGTTTGGCCTTCTATCACCTGTACATAGGGTTTCTACCTAAAATAAAAATTTCTCTGGTAGACATAAATCTGAACAAAGAAATAATTTAGATCCCAAAAAATTTCAGTGTTCACTAATTTTTGGCTTGTAATTATAGAAAGCACAATTTTTTGCAGAAATTTACAGTTTTACTCTAACAGATGATAATATTAGCCACAGAATTCAGTTAGAAAAAGATTCACAGGGTTGTAACATATTTCAGCTTGGGCTGATATTTATTTGAAAAGAACTGTGTTGGTGACTGCTAATTTGGCTATGCCTCTCAAACGCTTGCTCCAGGCAATCAGAAAAGGTAACACAAAATTTACTTTTCCCCTTCCATTTGGATAATGTCAACTACTCAATATTTTCATAAACCTCAAGAATTAAAAAAATGAAACTTTTTAAAATTAAAAGAAAAATAAATGGTTGCAAATACCCTTTAAAACAACATCTCATCTAAATTGTCTAGCAAAGATGTCACAGCCTACCCACTCTGTCATCAAACAACCTACAATCCATCTTAGCTTTGAAAAGTCAAAAATAAAATAATTCAAAGTATATGAGATTTAGCTTCTATATCTTGAAAGCAATATTGGGTGTTAGTGTGACACTACTGGTAGTGCCACTGCTACTCCCTGTATTTTTGCATTAGGTTTCTCAAGTTATACACCCATCAGAATCCACAAGAAAATATATTTTTCTGTCCTAATACCAACCCAGTTATCAACCAACCTAGAGTGTACCAAATGAAAAACATTGTTAATGACCATACCACCAAATATATATAGGCATTATTTGGTTCTTTTCAGACCAGGCTTTCAATTTTACGAGCTCTCCATTCTGTTATACATAACTGATGATATTATAACATGTATTATAGGACACAGTGCCCTTCATCTGAAACACTCAAAACTAGCATGTCTCATTATTTGTTATAATTTTAATGTTACAATGGGCAAGCAACATGCTCCCTAGGCCAAAACAGGATGCAAAATACTGCCTGATAGATGAAGAAATAGAAAGAACAAAGCTATTTTTAATCTTCTTGCCTCTCGTCTAAGAGGCACAATATTTTGAAAAGTGTCAAATGTCAATGCATCATATAAAGTCAAAAGGGCCTCAATTATTGTTACTTTCTAAGACATGATGTTTTGGAGGTGGGAGTGAAGCATGTTGGACAAATTGTTTAATACAATGCTTCTATCATACCATTACTGGTAAAAGTCTTGTGGACAGATTTCCAACCAATTTTTGGACAACATATGCAGCCCACTGCATGGAGAGACATCCCAAAACATGTTGGACCCCATGCATATCCATTGGATTTATTGTAGTATCTATCTCTATGAAAAGTTCGTGCAACATTTCTTTTGCATTTTCTTGTAAATGTCATTTGGAGCAGGAAAAGGTGAATTATGAGAAGAAAAAAAATCAACACTGAATAAGAACTGATACTAAAATTGTTTATTTTTTGAATGTAGAGGCAGTAATGGTCAATAATGCAAAAAATAACAGAAAGTGCATTGCAACAAGAAACAGAAAGTGCAATGCAACAAAGGAACAAATTTTCTAATGCAGCTTGCCATATGGCAATGAAGAGTTGAATGCAAGGAGACCATGAAATATTCCAAGATGAAACAGGAACTTTGACAAGAAGTTTCAGGCTATAAAAATGCTCCCCTGCCCTCTTAATTGAAAGGGCGTGAGCAATCCTAAGTCTAACAAATCATTTATTAATAATTGATTTACTGGTTTCTGTTTCTTAGCAGTATATATCAATGAAGAGCTCACAAATGATGCCCTTATATTGACCAATGATAGCTCTAATTTGGGTTTGAACGCACACAAAACCATACCATATATTTAAAAATTTAAAAAAGTTACAGAGAGTATTTTATGCATGCAAGCTGCTACAACTCATAAAATATGACCCCTAGAAAATGCTTTCCTTTAACATTTAGACCTTTGGAAGCACAAAGGAAACCCTTGATCATTGTCTAGATTCATGGAAGTAACTGTTTTCTAAAATAATTTCAGTTTGGTACCAGCTTTCCCTCTTTCTCAACCATACATCAAGGGGCAAAAAATGTGTCTCTTTCAGATTCTGATTCCTCAACTTCGCAAATAAGGGTTACAAGCATAAAGAATTAGAGTGTGAAATACTGATGTGGAAAATCAGCATTATAACCCACAACAATAATAAACACAAAGATATGTACTCACATACAAATTCTCCAATTCAAAATGTCACAAGCAGGATATGAAAACAAACATGGAAGGAGAAAGAACTCATTACTTGATGATGTGTCCTGAGCAACATTTTGCAATTATTATGTATTTCTTGCACACGTGCAAGTGCTTTGAAAAAGTTTTCATTTAGCTCTTCTTCCCTCAAGGCATTGACCTGCAACCACATATAACCATATGTTTGGCACCTTCACTTTAACTTAAATTAAATTCTCCAGTCCAGATTTCAGAATACAGCTGTATCACATTGCTTAAAAAGATTTTAAAATTTTCACCAGCTATACAACAACCTCTTCTGGAGAAAGTTGATAATCACGAAGAAAGCAAGATACAATCTCTTGACGTTGTGTGGTGCTCTCAAGCTCTTGCTTGAGCCTCTCTGTTGTTGTAATGATATCCCCTGTAGAAGCACTGCAGGTATCCAGAGCTTTACCAATCCTGCCAATTACCCCTCACCAACAATCAATATTCCATTTTGTGAAGAAATAAGCAAATCAGTGAGCATCTTATACTGTAAATTTAGTCCACAGTTGCTGTATAGCATTCTGCCTTTAAAATGTGTCTCAAATGATGCATTCTAGCAAAATATATGTATCAAATGCCTAACATGCTTCTACTTCAGATCAAAGATAAATAAGATAATCTATATGTCTGCTGCAAATAAATGATTTAGAATTTTTAGAATCCGAGGAACTAAGTCGTAAACAACTGTCAATATGAAGACCAAATCAAATGCAAATCACAGTAGCTTTAAATCCTAGGAATAGGTTCTTGGAGTGAATTTCTCCAGATAACTAAATAAAACATATTTGCAGATTCGGCAGACTGCGGAAGCATTGGTTTATTAGACAAATTTTAAACCATGCCAAAACTTAGCAACGCTACCTCACAAAATCAAGCTTGCTTAAGTATAATCCATATTTGACATCAGATGTATGGATGAACAATCATCAAATCCACATTTCTTTTTGGAACCAAACTTCAAATCAGTTAACAATGCTAAATATAAAATAATACAACAAGCTTCTAATCGTAAGTGAATACTTTTCACAGCATTCGGCCAAACCAGCAATTTCTTGTTCAACCGCATCCAAAGCCTGCACAACAGACCGGGGAAAAGAAAATTGAATTAATATAATTAAACAAGACACAAACAGCTAAAAATCTAGGGATATAAATCTTGTTTAAAAATATATACATAAAAATAAAAAGACAGAATGTCAAAGTCAAATAATATCAAATATAGAACAAAATAAAGGGCTAGATAAAGTATTGAATTGCCAATTGGGATGAGCTCAAGCGATAAACAAAAGAGCTTTGTTAAAAATTTCCAATTTCAGATTCCCAAGGAACATGTTAGGAGTAAAGTTTTATAAATTACTGCATCCAATCCTAGGTGTATGTAATGTCCCCTTTTCGAAATGGGATTATAATAATAATAAATTAACATATAAAAAAATAAAATATAAATTATAAAATTAAAGTTTAATTTTATCAAAAATCAAGGGCAGGTGAGGAATCATAACTATTGAAGGAAAAAGATTTTTACGAGAAACCAAACAAGGAGAAGTAACCACTATATCGAATACATTTTTATATATCTGATTTTATCTCATATGGAGCATAGACTGTGTTCTAACAGCCTAAGAGGAAACCCCTCTAGGCCTGAAAATTAAAGGACAAAAGCTCTTTTCTTTTCCTTTCAGAGTTGGTGGACAAAAACCCCTAACTCAAGAAGATTTGAAGTTATTTCCCAAAAGCATCCATTGTATTAAACTGCTGCAAACTTCAAGCTTTGAAAACTAAAGAAAATTGAACAAGACATTACAAATGGTATCAGAAATGGATCTTGCCATCCTATGAAAGAGGTCAGAGAAAAGTGATGATCATCCATATTATCCACAGTTGTTTGAATGTCTGAAGAAATCATGACCAAGGAAAGGAATCGCCAGCCAAAATCATAAGCAGAAGGAAGAGTTTGCAGATAGCCACCAAGCAAAAAGCTCTAGATTCTAATCACAGCCAAGGAATTGCTAACTGGCTCTGCCAAAAATCTTCGTCATTGGAATCAGCAAAAAAGTCTGCCCCCAAAACAAGATTTAAAAGTATACACTGCCAAAAGACAAAGGAGATCGCAGAAATTCGCAGGCCGTCATTGGAGGAGAAAAGGAAAGGGTTCAAATATATCTATATGGGCACAATTTAAAGGAAATAAGAAAAGTAAAGCTGTTCATTGGAAAGCTGCTATGGACAAGAAGAAATCATTGACCATTGTGCAGAATATAGATTGTATCATTTTATATTTGCAGAGACTCATTGTGATAAGGGGATCACTCATTATATGAGATAGCTTCATGATTGCGGGTATCACTTGGTCAAAGCATAAACATATTTGGTTGCAGTGCACATCCTTGTAAGTTGGTCCCGTGAGATAAATTCCAATAAACAGTAGTCAAATCTTGGCCCACCAAGTAAAGGAGTAAATATTTGATTGAATATTGAGAGGGTGTTGAAAAGATAAGACAAGAAAGCATCTTGTTGATATTGTCATTACAACCTGCACTCTTAGTGCTTCGGAAGTTTACATTTTGTATACAATCTAAACATATGGGTTGTGGTTGCCACTCAGAGCATACATATTGCTCTTCAGATCATCACAGTTGC
This sequence comes from Sequoia sempervirens, assembly GCA_007258455.2. Classification (NCBI taxonomy): domain Eukaryota; kingdom Viridiplantae; phylum Streptophyta; class Pinopsida; order Cupressales; family Cupressaceae; genus Sequoia; species Sequoia sempervirens. The sequence continues at coordinate 71,281 of VDFB02329189.1, read as the reverse complement.
TAATCCAAAAGTTAGCACAGCAGATATTAGGACTTGATAAGTGACATTTAGTTGTAAGTTAGTGAATTGCTATAGCAACCTATTAAAAGGATCTATTTGGGTGTTGGGATTTCAAACTTATAACAGCATTAGATCATTCAAATCCATTATTATAATTGTCTAATTTGATGCACAAAAGACTTAGGTAGTTATTTCTGAATGTCAGTATTATTGTTAGCATTCAATGGTTAAAATTTGGGCAGACATATTATATATTGCCAGTGGGTCTAACCAACAATACTATTAAGTTGTCAAATTACTATGAATTTTTGATTGGGGGCATTACAATGGTATCAATCTAGCTCTGTAAAAAAGTCACCCCTATGATGCAGAGAACTTATTTCATCTAAATGACAAATGAAGTGAATATGAAAAATAATGAGGGAAAAACTCCTTTATGGAGATTGGAGAGGTCTTACAAATAAATTTGAAAAGAAGATTGATAAAATGGTAGATATGTTGGATCAGAGACTCCACATGAAGCAAAATAATATGAATGCTTCTAGAAATAAGCGAAAAAAAAGAAGTTCATGTGAGGAAATCAGAAAGCCCAATACAAGATGATATTCACACGATGTGCAGATTATAAAAAATAAAAATCTTCCCACTAAAACCCAAAAGACTATGTCTTTTACAAATTTCATGAGTATATGAAGAGTGTAAACAAGGTTAACTCGAATTCTGCCAACCCTCCTCCCACAATATCACAAAATGCACAATCTAAGACAAATGTTCCTGGCACAAGTTCTGTGCCAATGACTATGACTAGGGCTCCTATTATACCTAATAGGAACTCGTCAAGTGTACGCACTCCAAAAGTTCAAGCTCCAACAGAAGGTTGGACTACTGCTACTAGAAATAGCATTATATTTATGACTGATGTTTTGAAGTCAACTAATGCACAACAAATTCAAACTCAATTGCAATGTGCTCCCTCTACAACTGTACATTCCTTTTCTCACGATCAGCTTGTCGATTAATCTCAAACAGTGGATGGGGGTCATCGTTTATCAAAAGGGCGAACCCAGGTATCCAATTCTATATCAGGGAAGGTCTTTTGCCATGGCCTATCATTATAATATCAGATCTCAACAATTTTTTGGTCCTCAAAAAGCAGTGGGACCTAACCAGGAATGGAAACCAAAATCAACAAATCAGATTACAAGTGTTAGCCCTAAAATAATAGATACATAACAAGGCAGACTTAACAAAAAAAGGAGAAAAAAATACAATAGAGCTTTATTCTTTATTATTTAGGCTAATTTTTGCCATCATTGCTAAATGTTGCTATATAGCTAAAACGTTATAGAATTCTTTCAACATTCTACCTTATAAAAGAAATGCTAAATTATCATGATGAGAAACTCTAGGGGAAATAAAAACAAGTTTCAGCTGCCTTCAAACTCACAAATCTGCAGCTTTTATAGATCTGAACTCGATATCTGCAATGGCTGAGTAAATTAAAGAGAATTGTGTTACTTACTTTCTGGGCGGATTCTGATGCGGCGAGGAATTCGTCGTTGATGGTGAGAGCCCTCTTTTCAATGGTGGATCTGAGGTTTCTTCTGGCCTGCTGAGTATTGTTAGTGTAGAATGTTGATAATGTGTTGAGAGAGGCCAGCAGATCGGGAGAATCTGTGCGGGATTCGAGAACCTTTTTCAGCTTGCGAGATAAACCTGGTGCCAATGTTACCGCCATGATTCGAACCCTGGAGAACCCTGGAGCTTCTTCGATTCAATCGGCTCTCTGCAAATTAGGAAGAGGTTTTAATATGTCTGTAGGTTTTAGCGATTTTGACCATCACGTGTTAAGGGGCCAATGATCATTGTCTATGGACATTTGCCAATAAAAGGCTATTTTTATTAATTAAATGTTATTAAAGTATTGTAAAGGGGAAAATACTTTTATACAAATTATTTAATTAAATAAATAATTAATTTAAATTTTAAAAGTGATTTAAGATTGAAATTATTAAAATTAAATATTTTAAATAAATGTTGAAATTAAAATAAATTATATGTTATTGTATAGATGTCAAGTTTTCATTTGTTATGTTGTTATATTGTTACAATTTATTGTTGATTTAAAGATTTGATTGTGCATCTATATAGTTCACTTTCATGAGTGTGGACCTAAATTGTATACATGTGTTTCAACTTGTAATTTACAAACCTAATCTGGCATATTCATGTTGTTTGAAACTTGTTTTCACCTCTATGTTTATACACTTAAATTCCTAATGAAACTTGTTTTCACCTCAATGTTTATACACTTAAATTCCTAATGATAGGTATTGTTTATAAACACCTTTAGGGAATATGTTGAATTGTGAAGGTTAAGTTCTTTGAGTCACCCTTGGATCGATTAATTCAACACAAACATGCAATATACTCCTAGGATGATAATGCAATCTTGAATTCTAGATGTGCATAATGAGTTCCTCCTAGATCCTTAAAGATTCATTTTGAACTAGTGTTAACCTTTAAATACACTATCCTAGTGTACAAGTTTGAAATAAGACACAATTTTAGTTAGCTCGTAATGTCTAGTAAGGGAAGGAAATAAGGGCATGGATTAAAAAAATTAAATTCAAAGGTTAGAGGTTCAAGTGTGTGACCACATAACTAATCTAGATCCCCTCTATAAGTGAAGATCTAAACTAGGGTAATGGATGGCTAGATGTGGAGATTAGAGTTGGATTTAGATCATAGGATAAGTGATGATGAGGATAGTATAGGTTAAAGTTATTTTCCAACTTTCATGCAAAATATATCATCTTGCACAATAATCAATGCATAAAAGGCAACCTAGTTGTAATGGACCTAAAACTTAAGTAAAAGGGCATGGGTATGTTATTTTACCATTACATTTTTCTTCGCTTTGATGTACATACATGAGCTCTATCATGTGAATGCATAAAAGGTGAAACCAAGCAACCAACATGAATAGTAAATATTTTTTAGACAATCAAAGGATATAAATCTATGTAAAGTAATAGATTGTAAATGTGGGTCATGTGTACCCTTGTTACTGTGAGTGTTCCATCTTGAGCACCTACAAGCATTAAAAAAAACTTGTGATGAGTATTTTTTGTCAAGCATTTAAAAATGAGCATAATCATAGGTTGGTAAATCTATGTTGCAAGGTGGAAGTTCAATAATGTGTTACACTTTTACAAAATAAATTGACAATGTTGATCAAACTTTTAAACTTGAAGCACCAAAAAACTTGCATATGCATTTTAAATTTTGAAATGATGTAAACTAGCAATTGTAACTTGTTAAAAGGCACAAGGAATGCACAAACAAGGAGCATTAAGAATACTAGGATGAATTGAAGGAACATTAAGAAGATTAGGATGGATTGAAGGAATATAAGGAATTGGGGTGATGAATATCTATATACCTAATTTAAAAAAATATTTGAATTATTAACCTCTCACCCAAAATATCGAGAAAGACAATGAAATATGCATTCAAATTGGAATCAATTCATGTTTGTTGTTATCAAAATAATTAAAAAGTGGTTCAAATAACTCATGTATGGGACAATGTGCATGCAAAAGAAAGACATTTAGTGAGTTGTGATGATAACAATGACAACTGGCATGACTACCTCAAAAAATAAGGGTAGTGAATTTCCGCTTGCTTTATGCCTTCATTTTGACATTGCAAATATATTTGTGATTTTATTTGCTACTATGTACTCCTTTATATGAAAGCATTAAGAATACTAGGATGAATTGAAGGAACATTAAGAAGATTAGGATGGATTGAAGGAATATAAGGAATTGGGGTGATGAATATCTATATACCTAATTTAAAAAAATATTTGAATTATTAACCTGTCTCACCCAAAATATCAAGAAAGACAATGAAATATGCATTCAAATTGGAATCAATTCATGTTTGTTGTTATCAAAATAATTAAAAAGTGGTTCAAATAACTCATATATGGGACAATGTGCATGCAAAAGAAAGACATTTAGTGAGTTGTGATGATAACAATGACAACTGGCATGACTACCTCAAAAAATAAGGGTAGTGAATTTCCCCTTGCTTTATGCCTTCATTTTGACATTGCAAATATATTTGTGATTTTATTTGCTACTATGTACTCCTTTATATGAAATCACTTTCCATCAACTCACCTAGCTACAACAACACATCTCCTTTCTACTAAAAGGATCAAAGCACTCTCCACACTTAATTTTGGTCATATACTCCATTAATATCAATAGTGTGATTAATGAATGGACCAATTGAACAAACATTACCAAGCACGTATACAAAATGATATAATCAAGAATGAGTTCTCTTCCCATCTACTTATTCTCGAATCTTGATTCCACATACAAGATAAATATCCCCCAAGAAGCTAGAGTTGCATGCCACATTGATTGGGAGCTTCTTATATAGGCATGGGTCATTTGTGAGTGATCTCCCTATCAAGCATGACATGTATTCTAAATAAATTATGTATAATTTTAAAGTATAATATAACATTACAAATTATGAAGATAATGTAATCAAAGACTTGCTTACAACTACAAATTTCATAGGCTAAGAAAGGAAAATTAAATTTAAGATTAGAGTTAGAATCAAATTAAAAGGCAATTGTGTCATATGTTTAAATTATATGTATATTTATTAAGTTTATAATGAATTAAATTTGGATATGATGAGTGGGTCACAAGGAATCAAATGATGAACATTGGCTTCAAAAATGGAGTCTTCACTTGGACCAACAAGCGTGCGGGTCTAGGGATGATAGCAGAAAAGTTGGACAGATTCCTCTTTTGGGGTGGCTTGGATAGTTTCCAGTTCACATTCGAGGCCTCAATCTCTCCTAGTGCGGGTTCTGACCACCTCCCAATTCAGCTGGAAATTTTGGAGGATAGATGCCCAACTAGATCCCCCTTCAAATTTGAGAAGATGTGGATGAGAGACCCCGCCTTTCATAAATTGGTATCAAAATGGTGGGAAGGAATACAAGTAATGGGTTCAAAGTTGTATTGCTTGGTGACCAAATTGAAGTGGTTGAAAAAGAAAATCAAGGATTGGAATTGGAATTGCTTCAAAAACATTTTTGACTCAAAAGAAAACATTGAGATCGAGCTTGCAGCTGTGGAGGAAGAAATTATGTTGAACAGTTTAAATCTTCAAAACTACTACAAAGAAAAAGATCTTTAGGAAAATATGAGGACATCCTTGCCAGAGAAGAGATATTTTGGAGGCAGAAATCAAGGGAAGTTTGGCTTAAAGCGGGTGACAAAAATACTAAGTTTTTTCACAATAGCACAAGGCAAAGGCGTGGGGTAAACAGATTAACCTGCCTTAGGAGTTCAGATGGATCTTCAGTGGATGACCCACGGAGTATCGCAGTTGAAGTGGTAAGATATTTCAATCAGCTATTAAACAATGTAGAAGGTTCTAATCTGCAACAACAACAAGACCTTGTGCAGTTCATCCCGCAGTTGGTCTCTGAGGAACAGAATAAAATGCTAAATCAAAAATTCATAAGCGAGGAAATCAAGGCTACTCTTTGGCAGCTCCATCCAGACAAGGCTCTTGGCCCGGATGGACTTCCTGCTGGATTCTTTCAGGAATTTTGGGGGTTACTTGGAGAAGAGTTAGTTGATGCCATTGAGGCCTCTTGGAATTCGGGAAATTTGCTCAGAGAGGTGAACAACACTTTCATAGCTTTGATACCTAAGAAAGAGGTCATAAATTCACTAGATGACTACAGGTCGATTTCCTTGTGCAATACAATATACAAAGTAATGTCAAAAGCTATGGAAAACAGATTAAAACACATTCTCCCCTCCATAATTGCAGAAGAACAAACAGGCTTTGTTCTTGGTCGCACTATCATGGACGGTATTATCATAATACAAGAAGCAATCCACTCAATTCAACAGAATAAGCAGGCAAGCATGATTATCAAGTTGGACATCAAGAAGGCATACGACACAGTGGATTTGAGGTTTTTGATCAAAGTCCTTGATGCATTTGGTTTTAACAAGAGGTGGCTAAATGAGGTCTTCAGTTGCATCTCTACCCCTAGATTTTTGATTATGGTCAATGGATTGCCAGAAGGTTTTTTTGATGTTTCCAGAGGTCTCAGGCAAGGAGATCCGATCTCCCCCTTTCTATACATTCTAATGGTTGAGGCCCTTGGAAGAGCCATCTCTCAGGGTTTGAATTCGAGCCAAATTAAGGGCATACAGGTGACAAGTGACATTCCTGTTGTCTCCCATCAGCAATTTGCAAATGATACCTCCTTGCTAGGAGCTGCTAAGAGGAGGGAAGCTGTTTTCTTGAACACCATCCTCAAGAAATATGCCAATGCCTCTGGACAGACAGTCAATGAAAGCAAATCAGAGATCTTTTTCTTCAACACATCCGTGCAAAAAGAACAAGAGATTCGAAGGGTGCTTGGTTTCAAAAAAGGTGTGCTCCCCTTCACCTATTTAGGTATTCCTATCTCCAAGGGCCAGCGATCGACAGGGCTTTGGGACCCGCTCAATCTCAAGGCAAACTCAAAGGTCTGTTCTTGGAAGGTTAGGTGGTTAACATGGGCTGGGAGAATAACATTGATTAAGTCGGTCCTATCTGCACTCCCAATTTATCTGATGTCAGTCCTTTGCATCCCTTGCGGGTGTGCAGCAAAGTTCACCAAAATATTCAGGCAGTTTTTTTGGCAAGGCTTAGATGAGAAAAAGAAAATTGCATTAATGTCTTGGGAGAATTTGTGCAGAACCAAGGCTGATGGAGGCTTGGGATTCAAAAATATGGAAATGCAAAATATGGCCTTAGGGGCCAAATTAGTTTGGCGAATGCACTGTAATTCACAATGCAAATGGGCTAGGATTATGCATCAAAAGTATGTCAAAAATGACAATAATGGTGATATTCTCACTGTTGCAAATACTCCTGCTAGATCCAGGATCTGGAATTTCATGCTAAAATGCAGGCCTCTCATCTGCAACTACCTCACATGGGACGTTTCGGATGGAGGTGAAGCTTTATTTTGGGAGGACTCATGGGCTGGCTATCCTAGTTTGGATAGTTTAATTGAGGTTGGGTTGGCTAAACAGTTGCTAAAAAATTTGTGGGGCGAGAAGGTGAAAGATTACATCTGCCCCAATGTGATTGGATCAGTTTTAGATTGGAAGTGGAAGGATTTTTCTTCCCTTGATTTACCTCCACAGGAGGTACTTCTTCTCAAGGAAGAGTTGAGTAAAAGATATGTATCCTTGCGTTCGGGCAAGGATAAATTGATTTGGGCAGGCTCTAAGATAGGAAGTTACAATACTAGAGATGGGTATAGAATGCTCTACGAGGAAAGGGATCAAGTAGCAACCTTTCTCCCCCTCCACTTATGTTGGAGCAAGGCCTATCTACCCAAGGCAGGGACATTCGCATGGGCTGCAATCCAGAACAAGATTTTGACAGTAGAAAGATTTCACAAGTTCGGCTTCCATGGGCCGTCCAGATGTGTCCTTTGCGAAGAGGCAGAGAGACAACCGATCATCTCTTACTGGGATGTCGATTTTCCCAGGCCTGCTGGCAGTGGCTGTGTGCAAGATTAGGATGGGTTTGTGCCATGCCTCTGGACTTGCTTAGCTGGTTTCGTTCATGGCCATCTTTGATGAAAAACTCAATATTTGGGGATATATGGACTATCAGCCCATCAATTATAATGTGTGAGCTTTGGAAGGAGAGGAATAGGCGGTTATTACAGGATAAGAAAATGAGTTGGCCCTCCCTGATCAATAAAATTGAGGCTTGTTTGATTGAGACCTTGAACACTGAAATGGCTCAGAAAGGAACAAAAGACGTATTTTTTTTGAGCTGGGACGCTCGTCTACGTGCGGCTTGGCCAACTCTCAAAGTCCCTACTTGGGCTGGTCTGGGGGGAAAGGATTCGGAGCAGACCCGTGCATCTGTGGTGTGGTCCCCTCCTTTTCTAGGTTGGCACAAATTAAATTTCGACGGTGCATCGAAAGGTAACCCAAGGCCGTCGGGGGCGGGTCGCATCATCAGGGACTCACAGGGTAACACAATTGTCGCTGCTGCTAAGAAACTTCCAGCAGGGACAAACAATGAAGTAGAGTTTTTTGCGGTGACATACGGTCTAAAGATGTGCAAGGAGTTGGGGCTGTCTAGAATAATGATTAAAGGTGATTTTGCTTTGGTAATCAATGCCCTTAGGAAAGAATCCACTCCCAATTGGAAACTCAACGCCCTTTTAACAAAAGCCATGGCAATGTTAAAATCCTTTGAGGGTTGGTCAATAAACCACATATACAGAGAAGGAAACATTGAGGCAGATGCTTTGGCGAATGAAGGTGTAGGGAAAGATTTGAATTGGTGCCCATGTGCCAAGTGAGCAGTTTGTCTGTGCCAACATGGCCAGATGGTAAATTGGTGTGTGGGAAGTTGGATGTTGGAAAGAACAACAACTAATCGCCACCTCCCTTGGTTTGAATGAATTCTAACACCTGTTTTGGCCAGTTCTCTGTATTGAACGAGGCTTATCGCCATCTCTCTTGGTTTGAATGAAATCTAGCAGGGATTTCATGTGGCGACTGCAATTTTTAATTAAATCTTGCTGGCCCCTCGTGAGCAACATGCTGCGTCTATTTTGGAGCATTGATGATGATGGTGGTGGCATTCTACCAGATGGATATGCCAATTTGGCTGTGCTACTCCAAAATGTAGACAACCTACTTTTGTATAACAGTGTTACATCAAATTGCATTTTGATTGGTTGGTTTTCCTGGTTAGGAGGATTTTGTAAGTTTGAAATGGACACTCTGTGTCTGTTGTTTGATTGCCCCATTCCCTAGTGGGCTAAACTATCTGTAATTCTTTGCTTCTAATTTAATCTATGCAGCTAGGCTACGTTTTACGAATCAAAAAAAAAGTTTATAATGAATTAAATTTGGATATGATGAAGCATCACTATGGATTAGATGTGACTACATAGAATCTAATTTGATTGTTTCCTAATATGAATTTTGTGTTTCAAAAGTTTATCTCCCAAATATCTAGAAAAATTAAACATTCAATATTAGTTTTCGGATTTTATTTTTGTTATAATTGGGAGCATAAACACAAAAAACAAGAGAATGTTATTTTGAAGTGAAATTGTCAAAGGTAAAAAATAGCAAATCAAATACTCATGAAACATGGGTCAATGAGTTTGACTCGTAAAACTACATGGTTGAATCCTGATAGCAATATCACAAATCAAATACAAATCAATTGTTTGGGTAGTTATGTTCAAGCCTCTAATCATCCAACACATAGAAAGTGTGTTTGGAAGGGAAAAGACTAAACACAAAATAAAGAAATCAAGCAACTTTGAGGGATGAATGGAGGGCTTAGTGACCAAGGTTGTTATAGTTGCTTCTATTTATTTTACTTGGTTATCTACTTGTTAAAAATGAATGAGAACATTGAGAGTATTTAGAACAAATTATCTCCAGATATTTAGAATGAAAATTCTAAATATAGGTGGCCATGGGTGAACTATTGCACATGGACTAGTCTATATGCATTTAATTTGTGTACATATGCGTTGCATGTATTTTCCACTTTAAGTAATGAAGGCCATCTTAAATAAATGTGACATAAATGAATGTTAATTTTTATGTATTTGTCATATTTATCATAACAAAAAAAATCTAAATTTTAAATATTTTACTCTTTTAAAAATAAAGAAAATGATTTTATTTTTATTTCTAGTTTTAATTTGATACTTTCCTCTATTAGGTGGCATTGATAAAGTTTAATGAGATATGGAGCAATAAGTAAAATTTGGCGTAGAGAACTAATAATGCTTAGAAAACAATATAATATCCACATGGTATCGATTAATGTTCAAGACAAAAAGTGAACACACTTAGGCATTTATAATTTCTACTTCTAAAAACTTGTTACATTTTTTTCTAATAATTTTATTATTTTAATTGTGTTGATTGTTTGTTGTAATGTATTCACTATTGAAGAAATTACAAGGACATGGTGAAAAAATTAATTAAACTCATATAAATATTGGTGAGTAAGTGAAGATAGTATTCCACTAAATTTATATTAAATAGAATGCCATAGCATGTAGGCTTCTAAATGTACCTTCACAAGATATGCTAACCAATTGAACAATAGAACTCGAAAAAAGAAATGATCATACTTTGATTATGTTTTTCATTTAGACATGTTTATCAACTTACCTATGAATACAAGAGGCAAGTTTGAGAAGTCAAAAAAGAAACAAGTGCCACGTAGTGGCGAGTACTTGCCTTGATAGTTGTTGCTATAGTAGTAGAAAATGAATTTTGAGTGAGTTATATCATCTTGACTCGTTACAAGGGTTGTGGCATGTTCGACTAACAATTTGGTTGCTTAAGTTAGTCGTATACTGAGTGGTGTGTGTGGCAAAATTAATTACATGTTTTAAGCAAATAGGTGAGTAGAAGTTTATAAGGCATTATAGAATTAACTCCCATAATTATTGGTCCTTACTTGTTTTTGAGCCCCATCATCAAGAATTTTGTTGGTAGCATATAGTGTTGCTTATAAGAAAAGGTATTTTTCCAAGACTACAAGATGATTATGACGTGACCCGTGGAGTTGTGGAATCCTTAAATCTTTCACCACTTGTCAGTATTCTGTGGACCCTGTGGACAACATTGTCTGAAAGTTCTCTCATGCCTCAAAATTAGTTTGTGCTTGTGACACTTGTACACCTTCTACAATTGTGCAAGTCCTTTTGTTTACATGATATTATAATATTCATTATGATATTTTATAATACTGTTGAGTAAATTGTTGTGTTAATATACATATACGGAATGGCAAAAATTGTACAAGCATGCTAGAAAGGCATGATCTGGCAAAAAATATATCTATAAATCGATAATGAGGTAGAGATAACAAATGATTGTAATACATAAGTCATATAATTTAGTTCTTTGATTACTATTGTATCATATAACCACAACTATATCACAAAAAATTAAAATGATGTGTAATCATATGTGATAATTTACAAGGAGAGAAAAATAAACATTGGTTGAAAAGTAAAACACGTTTTACTATATAGATAAAGGAACCATGTGTCTGTTATAGAACAAAAAATAATTTACAATATACAAAATATTTGTTTTAGATTCAGTAATTGTGATATATGAATGAGTACTGTACAAAATTATATTGGTGATGCTAAACAAAATTGAATATTGTCTCTAGTATTTTAGTGAACCGAGAATAATCACATTACAATTTTTGGAAATAAACTTTTTAGTTCAAGAGCATCATTTATAATTTGTAGGTCCAATTGTAACAAGCCCAATGTTTTACCCAAATGAATTTACCTATGATTTAACCCACATGTGAACAATTTACCTTTACCAACATACACTTATGAAATTTTTCTTTTTTAATTTAATAATAAGATGCACATTTGAAATAATCCCATTCCAAACTCCCATTGCATTTATAAAGAAATATTACATGTTCCAAGTAACAATTTCATATTACACAATCCAATGTAATGCTAACATTTTTCCATTTATAATTTTACATAAAGATAGAGATACATGTTACATACTTAGCTACCATGAGCTTAATGAAACAAAGATATAAATGGTTCAGATGTCCTTGTTGGCATATATCCTCGAATTTTGTTTGCCAATTGTATGAGGGAGAGTATCACTCAAGCACTTTTTTGCCAACCATGGACTTACTGTGGTCCCCTGCACATATACCTAATCAATGAGATGACCCTCCCTTCGATGAAGAGATTGGGTTGATAACCTCATAATACTAGCCTTCTTGAGCATGACCTGTTGTGTCCTACATAATCTAGTGCTATCATATACTAGGTACAACCTACATGCATGACATTCCCAACCTAGTTATGCAAACCTGGCTCATAGTAAACCAATAGTGTAAATAGTGGCTACTTACACTACTTTGGCCAAAGTTTCTAATATAATTAATCACTCGTAAGTGAAGTCATACGTTCACCCACCCCTTAGCTCGATTTGGTATTTGACCATTCATACTCTTTCCAATCATAGTGTACTTTATTGTAAAAGGTGATGTTCATTTAATAGCTCTTATTGACCAATAGGTTACCTCTTTTAAGGATTATCCTAACCCTAGGAATAACCAAATTAACCACACTTGAACATACATGATTATAGAATGATAAACTCAACATAGTACTTCAAGGTAATATTAATCCCCATATTTCACATCCTATGAAGCATATATGTAGTGTATGAAGATTTATGTGTTTTAGCTAATACTCTAAGATTATCTTATATAACCACTCAAAATTCAACAAAAAGAATGAATATACATAGTATCAACCATTAAGGTTTCATAATAAATCATCCAAATATCATGCAAGCGAGCTTTAAAACAAGATTAATCAAAAGATCAAATAAACAAGTTCAATCATATAGATAATACATCTTTTCCCAAGCACTTGCATTCAAATATGATTCCAACATAAAAAAAGAATAAAAATTAAAATCAGCATGCCTAGAATTTATAGCTCTCAACGAAGATATTGCTTCCCAAGCTCAATCCCACAGTCACGCTTGTTGCTCCTTCTAGAATCAACCTATCTCCAAACCTAGCCACTCACAAATCACAAAGCTCTCAACAATATGCAAATACGCTAAAAACAAACTCTCTTTCCTCACTAAGCACTCAACAACTCTCTCACACATAAAACTACAACAAAAACTCCAGAATTATGAATGAGAAGAAATTAGAATGAATGAGTCAACAAAAGGTAGAGGAGTTGAATCTATTTAAACTTAAAACTAAGAAACTCAATGCTACAAGCTACTAAATCCACCAACTTTCTTCTTCTTATCGCCACCACTTCAACAACAAACTAATTTCCTTCTAAAATGTATCAACTCAGCCAATAAGAATGAAATGTGGCTATTTTAAACTCTCAATTTGCAAACACATAAATAGTCCTCTCATTTCTAGATTCTTAAAATGGATGAGTCACCCTTTTTCAAGTGACAACAATGACTCTTTTTACTGAGTCAAACTCAAAAATGCACACCTATAGGTTTCCTAATTGATAAGCAAATCAACTTCTTCAGCAAGCTCATAGCTTGACAAATTCTTTTGTTTCCTTTGTTGAGCGTTGGTTTACAAACTTCTATTTGCTTTATTCCTAATATTATGGTGTTGCTTACTTTACACATCACCATGTTGTGTGTGTTTTGTTATTTTACAACAACTTAAAACATATTGCATCGCTTACTATAGAGTTGCTTTTATGCGCTTTGCATCTTCTTTTATTTGTATTCACTTTACATTAATGTGTTGCTTTGAATCTTTCTTATATATATGCATTTTATGTGCTTCACCAAGTTATCATTTCCCTGACTTTTACATAAGCCAAGCTCTATAATATAGTTCGCATTATATATGTGCTTAAATTTGTGTGTGTGTGTGTGTGATTGATAAATAATGATTTAATAAATGTATATATATATAATGATTTATTAATATATATACACATTTATTAAATCATTATTTGTCAATCACACACACACACATATATTAATATATATATATACATATATTAATATATATATACATATATTAATATATATATACATATATTAATATGTATGTATTTAATATATTCACATAAATATATATTAATATATATACTATATACTACGTAAGGGGGAAATCTGTAAGAGTAAATAAGATCAAAACAATGAATAGAAACTAATCTAATCCAAAACAATGATCAAGATCTATGCCCATTACTCACGAAATTAAACTAAAAAATTAAAGAAATCAAGAATGAAATTGCAAGAATACAATAAAAATGAATTCAATAACACAATAACTTTACCATCTCGTGTCAGAGTGTATTCGCAGAGACGTTGGGTTGTTTGTATCAATGTGAAGTCTCCATTGTTGCGTGCAAAAGCTTGAAGAACGTGCATGTTGTTGATCGAAGATGTGTGTTGAAGATGTCAAAAGCTCAGTTAAGATCTTTTCATTACTTCATTGTGTGAATGCTATTTGATTATTTAATCCTTTTCTGAGAGGAAAGAGGTTTATTATATAGAATTTGTAATTCAAAATGAATGCTCTGGATCGCATAGCAGAATATCTTGATCGACGGTCGAAAGTTGTTGAGAGGATTTAGATGGGCATAATTTGTGCAAATTGATTACATAATTAGTGTGATTGAAGAATAGATTGATCTGTTAGGAATATAGATGGAATAATCTATGGGATTGAAGAATAGATTGATCTGTCAAGAATATAGAGTGAGCAATCGGTGGTTCGTAATTTCCTCAATCATGAAAGTGGGCGAGGATAATTAATTAATTGATTTAATTAGTCTTTTTGGAGTTGAACGTGCAAATCAAGTTTGAATTTTGTAAACAAAGTTGTTTATTTGATTTGACCTTTTTGATGATGTTTTAAATAATTAAATTTGATTATTCAAATTTGGGGGAACGTGATTAATTAAACTATATTTTTAATAATTTAATTGATTTTAGGGGAATAAAGTGAATTAGCGACATAATTAAATAATTGTCATTATTTAATTAATCAAGAGGAATAAAGTTAGATTAGGACTTTATTAAATAAATGAAATTTATTTAATTGGTCGAAAATAATGAAAAAGTGAATTAATTAAATAATGTCATATTATTCAATTAATAGCAAAAATTAGGGTTTTAGGACTTTATTAAATAAATGAAATTTATTTAATTCGTCAAAAATGATGAAAAAGTGAATTAATTAAATAACACATAGTATTATTCAATTAATAGAGGAATTTAGGGCTTTTGATGTGAAATGCAGTGATATTCAATGATAATGATGTTGATGATGTGAAAATGTCATTTAAGGTGTGTGATAAGTGTTAGGTCAATTTAACATGTCTACATTTTTCCCCTCTTTGAGACAAAGTATTGGTTGCTTTGTTTCAAATATTTCAATGTTAAGATCAGGATTTGAAAAAAAAAAATTATATGCCCCACTATGCCCTGGAAGTCAACGGAATGATGGTAGGACTCTGGGCTACCCCCTCGAGAGGTTGGCTGAAAATGTTAAATTTGAGGTCAGGCTCACGACACTATTTTATTTTAGTTCAGATGCATAGATGGCAAAAAATTAAGCCTATAGGTTTCTTGCTAATAGTTAATATATTCCCGGGAGATCCTAATTTTAACCTAAGAAGGTTTCTTAAGCAAAAAATAGGGTTTTGGGGGGTTAAAATAGGTAATTAGGGTTCTAATTACCTCATTTGCACTTTGAGCCTATAGAGAATTCTTGCCTCTGGTTTTCTTGTTTTGTCAATTATCGAGGAGCTATGGCGAGGATTTGAGGAGCCCCACATCGCACAGATGTGGTTCGAGAGTTTGGACGACCTGCAGGCATTAATGCCTCGGTATGTACCCTTTTGATTTTTGATTCAATCGACTCTCTGCAAATTAGGAACGGGTTTTAATATGTTCGTAGGTTTTAGCAATTTTGTGGTCACATGGTGTGATGACTTTACCATCACCTGTTAAGGGACCAATGATCATTGCCTATGGACATTTGCCAATAAAGGCATTTTTATTGTGGAAAGTTATCTCTAATATTTCTATTAATTAAATGTTATTAAAGTTTTGTAAAAAAATTGTTAATTAAATAATAATTAATTTTAATTTTAAAAAGGGATTGAAGAATGAAATTATTAAAATTAAATATTTTTGAAATATGTTGAAATTAAAATAAATTAAATGTTATTGTATAGATGTCAAGTTTCCATTTGTTAAATATTGTCATATTGTTACAATTTATTGTTGATCTAGAGATTTGATTGTGTGTCTTTACAGTTCACTTTCATGAGTGTGGACCTAAATTGTATGCACATTTTTCAACTTGTAATCTGCAAACCTAATACGAAATATTCATGTTTTTTGAAACTTGTTTTCACCTTTATGTTTATACACTTAAATTCCCAATGGTAGGTATTGTTTATAAACACCTTTAGGGAATATGTTGAATTATGAAGGTTAAGTTCTTTGAGTCACCCTTGGATCGACTAATTCAACATAAACATGCAATATACTCCTAGGATGATGATGCAATCTTGAATTCTAGATGTGCTTAATGAGTTCCTCGTAGATCCTCAAAGATTCATTTTGAACTAGTGTTAACCTTTAAATACACTATCCTAGTGTACAAATTTGAAATAAGACACAATTTTAGTTAGCTCGTAATGTCTAGTAAGGGAAGGAAATAAGGGCATGGATTAAGAAAAATAAATTTAAAGGTTAGAGGTTCAAGTATGTGACCACATAACTAATCTAGATCAATTCTATAAGTGGAGATCTAAACTAGGGTAATGGATGGCTAGATGTGGAGATTAGAGTTGGATTAAGATCATAGGATAAGTGATGATGGATTAAGAAAAATAAATTTAAAGGTTAGAGGTTCAAGTATGTGACCACATAACTAATCTAGATCAATTTTAAAAGTGGAGATCTAAACTAGGGTAATGGATGGCTAGATGTGGAGATTAGAGTTGGATTCAGATCATAGGATAAGTGATGATGAGGATAGTATAGGTTAAAGTTATTTTCCAACTTTCATGCAATATATATCATCTTGCACACCAATCAATACATAAAAGACAACCTAATTGTAATGGACCTAAAACTTAAGGGAAAAAGGCATGGGTATGCTATTTTACCATTACATTTTTCTCTACTTTGACTTGCATGTGAGCTATCATGTGAATGCGTAAAAGTAAAATCAAACAACCAACATGAATAGTAAATATTTTTAAGACTATCAAAGGATACAAATATATGTAAAGTAATAGATTGTAAATGTGGGTCATGTGTACCTTTGTTACCATGAGTGTTCCATCTTGAGCACCTACAAGCATTAAAAAAAAACTTGTGATGAGTAATTTTTTTCAAGCATTTAAAAATGAGCATAATCATAGGTTGGTAAATCTATGTTGTGAGGTGAAGTTCAATAATGTGTTACACTTTTACAAAACAAATTGACAATGTTATCAAACTTTTAAACTTGAAGCAGCGAAAAACTTACATATGCATTTCAAATTTTGAAATGATGTAAACTAGCAATTGTAACTTGTTAAAAGGCACAAGGAATGCACAAACAAGAAATTAAAGGAGCATTAAGAATATTAGGATGAATTGAAGGAACATTAAGAAGATTAGGATGGATTGAAGGAATATAAGGAATTGGGGTGATGAATATCTATATACCTAATTTAAAAAAAAAAATGAATTATTAACCTTTCTCACCCAAAATATCAAGAAAGTCAATGAAATATACATTCAAAGTGGAATCAAGTCATGTTTGTTGTTATCAAATTAATTAATTTTTTTTTCAAATAACACATGTATGGGACAATGTGCATGCAAAAGAGAGACATATAGTGAGTTGTGATGATAACAATGGCAACTGGCATGAGTACCTCAAAAAATAAGGGTAGTAAATTTCCCCTTGCTCTATGCCTTCATTTTGACATTGCAAATATATTTGTGATTTTACTTGCTACTATGTACTCCTTTATATGAAAGTGCTTTCCATCACCTCACCTAGCTACAACACATCTCCTTTCTACTAAAAGGATCAAAGCATTCTCCACACTTAATTTTTGGTCACATACTCCATTAATATCAATAGTGCAATTAATGAATGGATCAATTGAACAAATAATATCAAACACATATACAAAATGATATAATCAAGAATGAGTTCTCTTCCCATCTACTTATTCTCGAATCTTGATTCCACATACAAGATAAATATCCCCCAAAGTAGCTAGAATTGCATGCCCCATTGATTGGGAGCTTCTTATATAGGCATAGGTCATTTGTGAGTGATCTTCCTATCAAGCATGGCATGTAGTCTAAATAAATTATGTATAATTTTTAAAGTATAAGTATAACATTGCAAATTATGGAGAGAATTGAATCAAAGACTTGCTTACAACTACAAATTTCATAGGCTAAGAAAGGAAATTTAAATTTAAGATTAGAGTTAGAATCAAATTAAAAGGTAATTGTGGCATATGTTTAAATTATATGTATATCTATTAAGTTTATAATGAATTAAATTTGGATATGATGAAGCATCACTATGGACTAGATGTGACTACATAAAATCTAATTTGATTGTTTCCTAATATGAATTTTGTGTTTCAAAATTTTATCTCCCAAATTTCTAGAAAAATTAAACATTCAATATTAGTTGTCGGGTTTTATTTTTTTTTATAACTAGGAGCATAAACACAAAAAACAAGAGAATGTTATTTTGAAGTGAAATTATCAAAGGTAAAAAATAACAAATCAAATACAAATCGATTGTTTAGGTAGTTATGTTTAAGCCTCTAATCATCCAACACATGGAAAGTGTGTTTGGAAGGGAAAAGACTAAAACACAAAATT
Organism: Sequoia sempervirens; assembly: GCA_007258455.2. NCBI lineage: Eukaryota > Viridiplantae > Streptophyta > Pinopsida > Cupressales > Cupressaceae > Sequoia > Sequoia sempervirens. Next base: position 52,745 of record VDFB02329189.1, on the reverse strand, counting down.
AAAAAAAATGAGCAACTTTGAGGGATGAATGGAGGGCTTAGTGATCAAGGTTGTTACAGTTGCTTATATTTATTTTACTCAATTATCTACTTGTTAAAAATGAATGAGAACATTGAGAGTATTTAGAACAAATTATCTCCAAATATTTAGAATGAAAATTCTAAATAGAGGTGGCCTGGGTGAACTATTGCACATGAACTAGTCTATATGCATTTAATTTGTGTACATATACGTTGCATGTGTTGTCCACTTTAAGTAATGAAGACCATCTTAAATAAATGTGACATAAATGAATGTTAATTTTTATGTATTTGTCATATTTATTATAACAAAAAAAATCTAAATTTTAAATATTTTACTCTTTTAAAAATAAAGAAAATGATTTTATTTTTATTTCTAGTTTTAGTTTGATACTTTCCTCTTTTAGGTGGCATTGATAAAGTTTAATGAGATGTGAAGCAATAAGTAAATTTTGGCATAGAGAACTAATAATGCTTAAGAAACAATATAATATCCACATGGTATCAATTAATGTTCAAGATAAAAGTGAACACACTTAGGCATTTATAATTTCTACTTCTAAAAACTTGTTACAATTTTTTTCTAATAATTTTATTATTTTAATTGTGTTGATTGTTCGTTGTAATATATTCACTATTGAAGAAATTACAAAGACATGGTGAAAAAATTAATTACACTCATGTAAATATTGGTGAGTGAGTGAAGATAGTATTCCACTAAATTTATATTAAATAGAATGTCATAGCATGTAGGTTTCTAAATGCGCCTTCACAACATATGCTGACCAATTGAACAATAGAACTCAAAAAAAAAAAATGATCATACTTTGATTATGTTTTTTCATTTAGACATGTTTATCAACTTACCAATGAATACAAGAGGCAAGTTAGAGAAGTCAAGAAAGAAACAAGTGCCATGTAGTGGGGAGTACTTGCCTCGATAGCTATTGTTATAGTAGTAGAAAATAAATTTTGAGTAAGCTATATCGTCTTGACTTGTTACGAGGGTTGCAGCATGTTCAACTAACAATTTGGTTGCTTAAGTTAGTCGTATATTGAGTGGTGTATGTGACAAAATTAATTGCATATTTTAAGCAAATAGGTGAGTAGGAGTTTATAAGGCATTATAGAATTAACTCCCATAGTTATCGGTCCTTGTTTCTGAGCCTCATCATCAAGAATTTTGTTGATAGCATATAGTGTTGCCTATAAGAAAAGGTATTTTTCCAAGACCACAAGATTATTACCCGTGGAGTTGTGGAATCCTTGAATCTTTTTCCACTTGTCAGTATTCCATGGAGTTTGTGGATGTAACACTGTCCAGAAGTTCTCTCATGCCCTGAAATTAGTTTGTGCTTGTGACACTTGTACACCTTATACAATTGTGCAAGTCCTTTTGTTTACCTAATATTATAATATTCATTATGATATTTTATAATAGTGTTGAGTAAATTATTGTGTTAATATACATATGTGGAATGGTGGAAGTTGTACAAGCATGACAGAAAGGCATGATCTAGCAAAAAATATATCTATAAATCGATAATGAGGAAGAGATAACAAATAAATATAACACATAAGTCATAGAATTTATTGCTTTGATTCCTATTGTATCAAATAACCACGGGGTGATCCCACAATATTGGTTTACAATTTTTGGCCAAACTAGACATTGAACTAATTTTTTTTAACTAAATCTTCACTTTCGGGCACCTATAGCTGCTAAACCATGAGGAATTTTAAAATTATGCAAACTAGTGATTTGTGACATTTTGTCTGTAGATTCTATATATATATATATATTTAATTTTTTAAATCAGATTGCATTTCTTTTTCCATCTCCTTCGAAAACTAGTTTTTATCAGTAAACACCATTTTTAAAGAGTGATGCTCATTGTAAACAACATAACTTTTTTTCTAAGAAGGATAAAATTCTATTTATTTTTTAATTTAGCTTTGTAACTACAATACCTAAATAGTTCATTTGGTTTCATAGTGTTTTATTAAATATTTTTTACTTAATCAAGTTTTGAAGTCAAACCAATTACAATTTAGACATAGGCGGATTGTAAACAACATAATTTTTTTTGTATGTATCAAAATTCAATTTTTTTATTGGATCAAAGACATCAATACCTACCCCGAACATATTTTTTAGAATACTTTTTTGATAATCTACTATTTATCCACATGTGCAGAACATAGAGCTTGATTTTCAATGAAGAACCTATGTTTAATTAAACTAAAAAAAATACATAATAAAACCAAAATATATTAAAATTATATTTGATGGATAGCTCATTTCGAGGACTACCATCATCTAATTGGGTATGTGAAGTTTCCTCCTCCATTTTCATCCTCAACCAAGCTTCCAAAGGCAATTTTTTTGTAGAAATTTGGTGCAAGAAGGGGAGAAGGGAAAAAAGGGGGGTTTGCTCGAACCCCCCTTGACCTTTCGAGCGAAGGGTGGCTCGCTCAAAGGGGCGTTAGAGCGAACCCCCCTTTTTTTTTCAAAATTTCCCTTTGTTTCCATTTTGGAAAACGTGCAAAAAGTGGGTCCCATCATTAAAGAGGGTTCACTCAAAGGGGGGTTCGAATGAACCCCTTTTGGGTTAGAGCAAACCCCCCCTTCGTGTGAACCCTCCAAAACCCAAAATTTTCTTCATGGGGGCATTTTTGCAATTTTCCTTCCTCAATGGAATTGTAAACTAGTTTTATGGGATCACCCCACAACTATATCGGATAAAATTAAAATGATGTATAATCATGTGTGATAATTTACAAGGAGAACAAAATAAACATTGGTTGAAAAAAACATGTTTTGCTATATAGATAAAGGAACTATGTGTTTGTTATAAAACAAAAATTAATTTACAATATAAAAAACATATGTTTTAGATTCAGTAATTGTGACATCTAAACAAGTATTGCAAAAGTATATTGGTGATGCTAAACAAAATTGAATATTGTCTCTAGCATTTTAGTGAGCCAAGAATAATAGCATTACAGTTTTTGGGAATAGAATTTGTAGTTCAAGAGCACCATTTATAATTTGTAGGTCTAGTTGTAACAAGCCCAATGTTTTACCCAAATGAATTTAACTATGTTTTAACTCACATGTGAACAATTTACCTCTACCAACATACACTTATGAAATTTTTATTTTCTAATTCAATAATAAGATGCACATTTGAAATAATCCCATTCCAAACTCCCATTGCATTTATAAAGAAATATTACATATTCCAAGTAACGATTTCATATTACATAATCCCATGTAATGATAACATTTTTCTATTTATAATTTTACATAAAGATAGAGATACATGTTACATACTTAGCTACCATGAGCTTGATGAAATAAAGATACAAATGGTTTAGATGTGTTTGTTGGTATACTTCCTCAAATTTTAGCTGCCAACTGTATGAGGGAGAGTATCACTCAAGCACTTTTTCGCCAGCCACAAACTTATTGCGATCCCCCACACATACACCTAATCGGTAAGATGACCCTCCCTTTGACAAAGAGATTAGGTTGATAACCTCATAATACTAGCCTTCCTAAGCATGGTGTTGTGTCTTACATAATCTAGTGCTATCATATACTAGATACAACCTACATGTATGACATTTCCAACCTAGTTATGCAAACCTAGCTCATAGTAAGCCAATAGTGTAAACAATGGCTACATACACTACTTTGGCCAAAGTTTCTAGCATAATAAATCACTTGTAAGTGAGGTCGTACTTTCACCCACCCCTTAGCTCAATTTGGTATTTGATAATTCATACTCTTTCCAATCATAGTGTACTTCTATTCTAAAAGATGATGTTCATCTAATAGCTCTTATTGACCAATAGGTTACCTCCTTCTAAGGATTATCCTAACCCTAGGAATAGCCAAATTAACCACACTTTCAAACATATAGGATTACAAAATGATAAACTCAACATAGTACTTCAAGGTAATATTAATCCCCATATTTCACATCCTATGAAGCATATATGTAGTGTATGACAATTTATGTATTTTAGCTAATACACTAAGATTATCTTATATAACCACTCAAAATTTAACAAAAAGAATAAATACACATAGTATCAATGATTAAGGTTTCATAATAAATCATCCAAAGATCATGCAAGCTCTTTAAAACAAGAATAACCAAAATATTAAATAAACAATTTTAATCATATAGATAATACATCTTTTCCCAAGCAATTGCATTTAGATATATGATTCCAACATAAAAAAGAATAAGAAGTAAAATCAACATGCCTAGAATTTATAGCTCTCAATGAAGATATTGCTTCCCAAGCTCAATCCCACAGTCACACTTGTTGCTCCTTCTAGAATCAACCTATCTCCAAACCTAGCCTCTCACAAATCACAAAGCTCTCAACAATATGCAAGTATGCTAAAAACAAACTCTCTTTCCTCACTAAGCACTCAACAACTCTCTCACATAGAAAACTATAGCAAAAAATCCAAAATTATGAATAAGAAGAAATCAGAATGAAAGAGTCAACAAAAGGTAGAGGAGCTAACTCTATTTATACTTAAAACTGAGAAACCCAATGCTACGAACAAGCTATTAAATCCACCGCCTTTCTTCTTCCTATCACCACCACTTCAACAACAAACTAATTCCCTTCTAAAATGCAATGCATCCTCAGGCAACAAGAATGAAATGCGGTTGTTTTAAACTCTCAATTTGCAAACACATAAATAGTCCTCTCATTTCAAAATTCTTAAAATGGATGAGTCACCCTTTTCAAGTGACAAAAATGACTCTTTTTACTAAGTCAAACTCAAAAATGCACACCTATAGGTTTCCTAATTGATAAGCAAGTTAACTTCTTCAGCAAGCTCGTGGCTTGACAAAGTCTTCTATTTCCTTTTGTTGAGCATTGGTTTACAAATTTCTATTTGCTTTACTCCTACTATTATGGTGTTGCTTACTTTACACATCACCATGTTGTGCATGGTTTATTATTTTGTAGCAACTTAAAACATATTGCATCGCTTACTATAGCATTGCCTTTATGAACTTTGCATCTTCTTTTATTTGTATTCACTTTACATTAATGTGTTTCTTTGACTCTTTCTTATATATATGCATTTTATGTGCTTCACCAAGTTATCATTTCCCTAGCTTTTACATAAGTCGAGCTCTATAATATAGTTCGCATTATATATGTGTTTAAATTAACTTTTAAACATTTTAAAATAATTTTAAATATATCAATGTATATTATTAATATATGTGTAATCTAACTTCCATTATTATATTATATCTATTAATATATATACACGTTTATTAAATAATTATTTTTCAAGCATATATATATATACACACATTTATTAATATGTATGTATTTAATATATTCACATAAATATATATTAATATATATACTATATACATATATCATTATATTAATATCCATATAAACACATATATTTACATATTCATCGATCGGTATATATATATGGCATGTATGTCCCATCGATATTCTCATGCATATGGTATATCCATACATGGGTATGCATAAGTACGTCTACCTACATATACACATGCACGTATATATTCACATGTATGAGTTATCGTAAACATGTACATATATACATATATACATTCTATGTATATAATCATCGATTAATATATAAATATGAACACACAAAGAAGAACTTACACTTAACACAAAGAATTAATTGCATATTCCAATCAAGAAACAATCAAAGACTAAAACCCAAAACCAATGCAAATCATTCCCAAACTATGACTAAAGGTTACTTACCACTTCTCGAACTAACTTGACTCAACTTAATCAAACTAGGATGTGAGTGTGTGATAGCTCAAATAGGAATATTAAGGGATACCAATCAAGTTCTTCTCTTGAGTGATACTCCCCCTCTCTTTTGGAGGCTTGATTCATTTCCTGCATCCAACTTAGTGCATCACCATAGTAGTTATCCAATAACATTGCATTCATATGCATCATATATTTTCATTCTCTAAACATTTAAAGCATCATATTGAATTGCACATTCATTCATCACATTTTCCATCAAAATATATACAAAACATATTCATGTATTAAAGCATTTTAACTCAACAAAGTAACAGTAAATGGGTAATAACACAATGGGAGGGGAATGCCAGTATTGAAGCTATCATCTTAGATGCTATTGAAATCCTCAATTCTTTTGATGAATTCTATATATCTCATATATTTCAAGAAGGAAATGGACTTGCTGATATATTTGCAAATCTTGGTGTAAGGGGTCGTAGGGAATGGGAGGGGAACGACCCTATTCTCATTGAGGCAATTGTGTGTATAAATCATGATGTTCAAAGTTTCCAGCTTGGATGAAGATCTTTTATTGCTTTGGGCTCGCATGGCAATGTTCATGTGGCATGTAATTATATGGGGTGATGGCGAGCTAGATTGTAATTTGGCTAATGGTACTTTGTTTAAATTTTGTAAGGGGAGGCGTCTGAAAATCATTACTAACCTCTGCCATATTTTTGTTGCCACACAGATTGTGGGCATTTTTCTCTCCTTCTCGAGGTTTCTTCTTATAGTTTGTAAGGTTCTCAAGCTTTTATCTTTTGCAAATTATGGGGCTATGGGTGGTGATAGGAATCATGAGGAGCCCTTTTCGTACGACTCTTTTAAGAAAAAGGAGGTTTGGCGGATTCTGGAGAAAGGTGGGTTAACACCTTATCTGGAAAGATTGCATGGAAATAACCTGCAAGCGACTGTTGCATTTGCTAAAGCATGGAATAACAGGGTATTGAAATTGAGGGGTACGAAGTTTGATGTGAATGAAGATTTCATTACTAATATTACTAGGCTTTCAACTTAAGGTAAGAAGGTCTACAAGGACAAGAAGGAATCGAAGGCTACCATGCAGGTTTTTTTCAAGGATAATGAAGCTCAAGACCTAAAGCCGACTAAGAGTGGAGGGCACCAGAGGGGCTTGATCAAAGAGCTCTGGACGGATGTGGTTGAGGAGCTGATGAGATAGATAACCCTTGAGGGTTGATTCTCTGGGGTAAATGCATATCACTTTGTTCTCCTTAATCACTTTTTCCACAAAAAGAAAATTTAATTTCCTTTTTATCTTCTGGCGTCTTTGGAATCTGGGTTGAAGGATCACAAAAGGAATCCAAAAAACCCTATTTTACATGTGGGGATCATCTTGTTAATCATTGATTATGCTAAAGCCTTTGAGGTTGTCAAACAACTTGCTACCCCTAAGGGTAAGCAAATTAAACCAGTTAAGGAGTATGAGATGATTTATGAAGAAGAGCCAAGTAGCAAGAAAGGGGAAAAAAGGAAAAAAATTCTAGAGGAGGAATTTAAAACTGAGGATGACATTGATTATGTCCTAGACTCCCAAGATTCCTTGGAAGTGCCCTCGCAACCTCTAGATGAGGGAATGTCTAGTAAAGGGAAGTTGGGTCCTAATCTGAAGGGATATGAGACTGGTAGTGAGCAAAAATTTGATGATAAGTTGATTAATGTGGAAGCCCCTGCTACTAGTCAGAAGGAGAAGGCTGAAGAGGAGTCCCCATCATCCCCTATTGTGCAGACTAAGAGCAAGAAGGATGAAGAGGCCGGTAGTAAAAATAAGTTGGCTATTAGGTCTATGAGACAGTTGCTAGAAATGCAAGCAAACTCTCCCTTGAAGGATGTTGGCGGGAAGATTGTTGTGGATTCCCCAAGTGTGGATGTGGCTACGTTGAATAGAAGATGGTTTGCTGCTAAGGTTATTGTTGATTCGGTCCACAAGCTTCAAATGTCGATTCCTGGTGGTAAAGGTAAGCAGATTTGTGATAGTCAAGATAAAGTTAGCTCTTTTGAGGAGGATACTGTTGTGAGTAAGGATGTGTTTAATTTGGATCATGGGGATATCTCTGATGTTTTGGGGTTGGCTAAGGAGAGTTCTATCTCTTTGTTTAAATTGGTCAAGTGGGTGTTTCAACTTAATATGACAAATGTTCAGGTTCGTGGGGCTGTGAGTAAGGTGAGTGAGTCATCGGGCAAGAGTCAAATTGATGAGCTATTTGACTCTTTAAAAACTGTTGTCAAGCAATCCTTGAACATGAAGCAAATGTTAGAGCTCATAATTTTGACCCTCAAGGACCAAATGGAAAGGCTTAGTGCTAACTTGGAGAAGGGTGGGGAAGGGAATACATCTATCAAGAATGAATTTACTGGCATTTCCCCCCTGTGGTTATGGACAAGAAGAGCAAGGAGATGGTTCCTAATGGGGTTGTTGATGCTGGTGGTAGGCCTATGGAGGAAAATGTTACTATTGATAAGGATGGTGATGGGTAGAATGTTTTGATTAGTGAAGTAAATCTAGGTGGTCCTGGTGCACGTACGCATAATAAGACCAAGATGCAGGGTGGTGCTCCTGCTAAGGAAACGTTTGAAGTGATGGATGACCTTTAGAAGATTGGGATGAGCAACATGGAGGCTGTTGCTATCCTGAAGAATATATAGTGTTGCTATTTTTGTTCCTATTTTTTGGTTGATGTTGCACTGATGGTGTTTTGTTTTTTGGCTGATGTGTGCTTACTGTAGTTATCTTTTGAGATAGCTGTTCCTTTTTTGTAAAGGTTTTTGGGGCCCCTTCAAAACCTGTTTTACCTCTAATCAAAAACACAATGGGGTGTAACATATTCCCCCCCTTGTGAATCATCGTCTCCGGTGATTTTAAGTATCAAACATGAAACGTAAACCTTAAAACATAAAATATAAAAAACATTATTTTTAGGAACTTTCAAAGTCTAGAAAAACATGAGGAAATTTACTTCATCTCAGCATAGTCCTGCCAAGTGGTAGAATCTTTCGCATATTGATCCCACTAGACCTTGCATTGCAAAACCTCTCTATTACGTAAGTGAAGCTTATGTGTTTTGAGTACTCTAAGAGGCTTAATTGTTACCACTCTTGGGTCTTGTACCTGTACACCATTCCAATCAATAACATGATTATCCCTTGGCATGTACTTCTTGAAAAGATGGAAAAAAAAGGTTATGGGATTGGGATTTACCACAATGAATGGATAACAAAGGAGGTATGATGTACCTATTTTCCCTTAATTCATTCAAGGAGATGAGATCTAAATAATGAAATGAATAACAACCAAAAGGTGAGTCAAATCAAGGTGTGAATCTGCAATTTTCCCTTTTAATGCAAGGATAGGGGTATGCGTCAAACAACACTTTGGAGAGAAAGATTAAAAATAGCAAAACAACTCCAAAATGCAAGTTATAGAGTGCATCTAGAAAATTAAGCTCAATTATGATGAAAACAACAGTCAAATTGCAGATTTGAGAATGGGAAAGTGATGTGTACCAATCACCAAAAGTGGTTTTTCAAAGCTTATGGAGGACTCATTCACCCTATGGCGAATGGGTCCTAGCTAGGGCTCCTGAAAATCAGTTTCTAGGTTTTGTTTTGCTGTGTCTACACTCTCGAATTCCTGAATCTCACAGTTGGATACCCAAAAATAAATCCCATAGGTCAATTTTCATGAAATTGCAAGAATGACGACAACTTTGCAAATTTTTCTCTTCAATAGATCTTCCACCTAAAATCTACAAACACACATCAAGAGGGAAAAATATTGTTTGTTAGGTGAAAGGGAGTTTTCCTTGGTCAAATCCTGTTTTGGTAATTAAACCTTGTAATGAAATGAAATATCATGAAGGAATAATGAATGAAAAAATGCAATGTCACAACTCACCAAACCCTTGTTTGAACCTTGGAATATGGATCTATAACTTGCATGAAATGGCTTCAATGGATGTGGATCTTGATCATGAAACTTGACTTGAAACAATGCCTTTGAATGCTTCAATAGATCTTGAACACTACATCAACATATTAGTTCAAATAACATGCATGACACAAGGAGACTTTGACATGATAATGGAATCTTGATTGTTGCAATAATTCTTCAATAATCTACCCTTGAATGTCTTGAAAATGCTCGTGATCACACTTGCTCATAAATTTGCTAGAATGCTTGAAGACTTAGGTTTGCTAGGATGAAACATAATGAAATGGCCTCTTATTTATATGTTAACATTAATTCTAGAAATTAAAATAACACAAGCTAACATGTGAATACATATTTTAAATCATTGAAATACCACCAAAAACATATTTGAAATTTAGGTCCTAGGCCTAAGTGAGGACCCATTAACCCTTGGTTGAATGGGTCCTAGGTCACTCACCTAGGACACACATTCTCCAATGTTAAGTGTTATGTTATGGCATTGATGAATGTCGGGTCTTACCCTCCAGAAATTGCAATTAATTAGGCTTTGATTTGAATTAAAGGGGCCAATTAAGGCATAATTAACCTCAATTAATTAATAAAGCCCTAAATTAGTGTGAAAGTGTAAAGGTACACCTTACAACACCATAAATAAGGCACAATTAAGTCCATTTTATTTAAAAGGCCCTAAACTTAACGTGAATATGTAAAATACATATTACAACACTAAATTAAGGCATAATTTAGTTCATTTATCATTAATATTTCCCAAATTAAGTGTGAAAAAGGGATACTTTTTCCTACACTACATTTAGCCCCCACTTTGGTGAGAGTATGCCCCCATGTCAAACTCACAGTAAATTAGACATTCAAGACACATATGTATGCAATAATGACAAAGATACTCAATCATACACTATCAAATCCTAGGAGAAGAGAAAGGCAAAATAAGCTACGACTATCCCAATGCGATTTGGAACACAATTGTTTGTCCAGCAAAGGGGTGGATCAATCTACGATTGTCCCAACGTGATGTGGAACACGGTTGTTTGTCCTATATGTTCATAGGAAAAACTTGATTTCTACCATGCAAACGACATGTACACTCACATGGGCTAATGGAACCTCAAGTCGTCCACTAGGTGAGCCCCCAATGGGTGGAAAATGAGAGAATCTTAATAGGATTCCATACCATATCAAAGTTATCCTCTTGAAAACTTCAATAAGGCACCACAACATGACACTTTGAGCACCTAACAAGTTGTGTTATGCTAAGCACTCATGAACATGGGGAAGGATCGACTGGAAAGCAGGTGTGTTATGCTTGGTGGCCTTATAGCGATGAACATTATACATATATATAGGTTTGTTCAAAGGGATTTTTCTTAGTTCATATAAGGTCTTATTCTTAGGGATCATCGTTCCTAATGTATCTATGAGAGGACAAGTCCAAGATAAAAGATTTGCAACTTAGGGAATGCAACTTGTAGCATCACCACTAAGAGGAAAGTCGTATGCTAAGAAATACCACGCTCTCAGAGGACATCAAACCCAATGACACCACCAAGAAAAGAATGCATCACAAGAAGTAAGAAAATCACACAAAGAATGTGGGTACACTAATGTATGCCCCCACTTTAAAGGAATTGCTAACACCATTGATGTGAGCAATAACTTTAAAGTAGTCGATATTCAATGCTAACTATAAGGAGGACATGAGAGCTTACTCGAAAAGCCCTATGCCAAGTCATATGGTTCCAAATGAAGTTACATCATGAAAGTGGAAGGGGTTGGCCCCCAAAACATGTAAGGGATCTATGAATTCGGGGTCGGTATATCTTTGCTACAATGTGATTATAGAGCTCGAAAACATCATCATTACCTAAATACTCGCAGAAATGAAGGAATAACACATAGAGAGAGAAAACAAAGAAAAAGCTTTTGGGTCAACATGGAAGATATCTAAATGTCTCAACGCCTTGCATCACCCTAAAAGGAAAAAATAAGACATGAAAAGATAAATGTTTATGACAGAGAAGAATGTAGGTACATATAGAGGAATGCAAATGAAGAGAGAGATACATAAATGAAACATTACGAGGGATCACATTACGCACATACAATAACAAAAAGAAACATGAAAAACAACACAAAATACTAGTAATGCACATGCAAGTCAACCTATAGCAGGTTGTTTTCATCCCAATCTTGTTTAGTATATGTGGAAGGAGGACAACTAGCCAAAGGGACAACATCAAGTGCCAAAACTAGGACAAGACTATCTAACCCCTTTCCCCCCACTAAGTGTAGGACAAGGATGAGTTGAGATTAAGTGAGGAGAATGAGCTCCTTATGATAAAGAGAATGATTTGCAATGAATGTAAAGCATGTAATAGTGAGCATACTAGGATCCTACAACTATTACATGGAAAGGAGCAAAGCGCACACTTTTAGGGCATTATCTCCATCATATCAAATTTCTCAAGGATCATCCTTAAGGAATGACACTCATCAGTAAGGTACCCAAGGGTTCTATGTTATGCACAACAATTCATGTTGTTCTTATATGTATTGCTTCTGCTGGGAGGTGACAATGTAAGCCATCCTGCATGAGGAAGTTCTTCCATTTTTTCGTTCAATTTGTGTTTTGATATGTAGGAATGACAAATTTTTGAGTTTGTAAGGTTTGGATTTCTTGCTTGTTTGAGGATCTTGTTGAGGTGGAGGAGAAGGACCTAAAGTAATCCTATCATCCTTGTGAGACATTATTTCACGATTATGAGGGAGGACATTTGTAACCATATAAGATGTAGAGGGATAAGGATTTTGATATCCTAGTCCCTTAGCATCTTCAATAGGAAGTTTCTCTAAAATTTTGTTAATTTCATGCTCATTAGTTATGTCACATCCTTGTTTAGTTAAGATTTTAAAACCTTGGACATAAGTCTCTTCTAGGTTGATGGGAGTGTTGGTCGCTTTGTTAACATAAGATGGATAGATATGCATGTGATTAGAGGAGCTAGGTTCACTCATTGATGGAGGTTTAGGCTTAGTTTGTGACTCAATTTCAAGATGTAAAAGACCAAACATCTCAAGTGGTGGGATGGTAGGAGGTGTTGGTTGTTGCATGGATGGGTAAAAGGATGAATTGTTCTCAAGATTGTTAAGGCAATCATTTATGAAGTTTTTCATGCTATCATCATCTTCTCCAATGAGGTCAACTTCACAAGGACACTCATTAGGAGTTGATTGAGCATGATTAGGTTCAATTTCATTAGGATCATTGCCAAAAACACAACTTGAAACATCAAATAGAGATACTAAATACTTCCATAGATTACCTATGCACATGTCCATTGTTTTGAAAAATGCAAGGGGATTTTTAGTTTGTCAGATTCTAAACAAAGTAATTTTCTAATTACACAATGCAAAAACTTGAAAATGATGTCTTGTAGATACAATTTTGAAATCACACAATGCACTAAATTTATCAAATTAAGCTAAATGTGATTAATTTCACTTAACAAAACATCTATAAACTAGAATTGAAAACTAAAAACAACAAAATGAAAAGCATAAACAAATGTTTTAGTGCCCAGAAAATCAGGAAATGACCCTGATCAGGGACTCATTTGACCTAGGGCGAATGGGTCCTAAGTAGGGTTTTTAAAAAAGTTTTTATAGATTTATGAGATGATTTCAGTGGCTTCCAAATTCTAATAAAAACCAACAAGTTATAGTTTGATTTTTATGTGAATTTAATGTTGCATGCAAGTGCAAAATGTGGCAAAATGAAAAACTAGGAGACCTAATTTGATGTACAATTTTTTTCAATTTTCAAATGAAAATGAATTTGATGTAATGCTATGTAAATGATATGCAAAATGACTGATTTTTTTATATTTTTTAGATTTAAAGAATGCAAAGATGCAATCCTAAAACCCTTAAATGAAATGCAAGGTTAATTGCAAACTAGACACCCTAAATGAGACTCAATTCAATGCAATGAAATACAAATGAATGCAAGATCTAAATCTAGGGTGCAAATGGACTCCAAAATTAAAAAATTACAATGATCAAACTTAGGTTCACCAAAATGAAAATATGTGAAAAATAATAGGTAATGGGGTTCACCACAATGAATGGATAAAAAATGAGTATGATGGACCTATTTTCCCTCAATTCATTCAAAAAAATATGATCCAACTAATGAAATGACTAACAACCAAAAGGTGAGTCAAATCAAGGTGTGAATCTGCAAATTTCCCTTTTTATGCAAGGACGGGGGTATGAGTCAAATAGCACTTTGGGGAGAAAGATTAAAAATAGCAAAATAACTCCAAAATGCAAGCTATAAAGTGCATCTAGAGGATTAAGCTCAATTGTAATGGAACCAACAGTCAAATTGTAGATTTGAGAATGGGAAAGTGATATGTACCAGTCACCAAAAGTGTTTTTCGAAGCTTACTGAGGACTTATTCACCATATGGCGAATGGGTCCTGGCTAGGGCTCCTGAAAATCAGTTTTTGGGTTTTGTTTTGTTGTGTCTACACTCTCAGATTCCCAAATCTCATAGTTGGACAACCAAAAATAAATCTTATAGGTCAGTTTCTATGAAATTGTAAGAATGATGACAACTTTGATAACTTTGAAATTTTTTCTCTTCAATAGATCTTCCACCTAAAATTTGCAAACACACATCAAGAGGGAAAAATATTGTTTGTTAGGTGAATGGGGGTTTGCCTTGGTCAAACCTTGTAATGAAATGAAATAGCATGAAGGAATGATGAATGAAAAAATGCAATGTCATAACTCGCCAAACCCTTGTTTGAACCTTAGAATATGGATTTGTAACTTGCATGAAATGGATTCAATGGATGTGGATCTTGATCGTGAAAATCGATTTGAAACAATGTCTTTGAATGCTTGAATATATCTTGAACACTACATCAACATATCTTGAATATGCAAGAAGACTTTGACATGATAATGGAATCTTGATTGTTGCATTAATTCTTCAATAAGTTTCCCTTAAATGCCTTGAAAATGCTCTTGAAATTCTCTTGATCACACTTGATCATAAATTTTCTAGAATGTTTGAAGACTTAGATTTGCTTGGATGAAACATAGTGAAATGACCTTTTATTTATTTATATGTTAACATTAATTCCTGAAATTAAAATAGCATAAGCCAACATGTGAATAAAAAGTTGAAATCAT
This sequence comes from Sequoia sempervirens, assembly GCA_007258455.2. Taxonomy (NCBI): domain Eukaryota; kingdom Viridiplantae; phylum Streptophyta; class Pinopsida; order Cupressales; family Cupressaceae; genus Sequoia; species Sequoia sempervirens. Next base: position 37,702 of record VDFB02329189.1, on the reverse strand, counting down.
TGAAATACTTCCAAAAACATATTTGAAATTTAGGTCCTAGGCCTAAGTGAGGACCCATTCACCCTTGGGCTAATGGGTCCTAGGTCACTAGCCTAGGACACACATTCTCCAATCTTAAGTGTTATGTTATGGAATTGATGAATGTCGGGTCTTCTTATATTTCATTCCAATGATTAATGTTAGTTGGGGTGACTATGAAACCTTATGATGATAATCTATGAGAGATTATTGTAAGGAGTACATGTGACTTCAATCACTTTTTCTTGGGTAAAGGATGCCCCTATGACCCAAGTCCATAAGGGAGGCTTTAGAGAATAGGTCCAGGAGTTGTAGGTTGTTCCTAAACTTGATTGTCTCTCCCTCTTTAGTATGCTTTAGATCAAGGCTAAATTTGTATTAGATGGCTATGAATTCACCTTGTAATTTATATGTCCCCACTATATAGGCTTGAGTCAATAAAAAGGAATCCCATCATCATTAATATTATCTAATTCAATGTTTTTTGTGTTTGGATTTACAAAATATACTCCAATATTGCATGAAATTCTAGATTCACTCTCATTGTGGTTTGTCTTGATGTGAATGTGTGAGAAGGCCTCTAGACTTGTCTAAATTAAAATAATAAGAGTTTGTGTGTTTGATGCAGGAGCATCATTTTATCTTGTTCTATGTTTGCATTAGAATGTAGTGTTAGGTGTTTAATTGCATTTTAAGAATTGTTTATTTATTTTTGGACAAATAGTCATAAATTTCAATTTTTGGTGTTTTTACTCAACCCCAAGTACCTAGTTGGGGGTTTGAATGCTTAATTTATAAACTTGGGTTTGCATGGGATGAGGTTGGTAGTTAGGGATGATGTTTAACTTTGAAAAAAAATGTAGAAAACAGTTAAATGTCATTTTGGAGAGAAAAGGAAGGAAGTTTTTTCTTGTAGGTATGTTGGTAGGGTGTTAGTAATATTTTAGACCTCCATTTTTACAAAATAAGTAGATTTTGAAGTTATTTACATGATTTTATTATTTATGGAGTTATTCAAGGTCTATATATACCTAATTAATTTTTTTGAGGTCTTGGAAGTGGATATTAAATTAGAAATGAACTTTTTTCATTTGCTGCCTTGTGAAAACCTTGCCTAGGGTTTAAAGGAATAAATTTGAGTTTTGGGAGAAATATGTCTACCTAATTGATAAAATTTGGTGTGTATGTCTATGGAAACCTAATTCAAATATTCAAATATTTTTGTATCATTTTTACATGTTTTAGGGTATTCTTTCAAGAAAAATCAATTTTAGTACCTTAAAGGGCTAATTAGGACTAGTAACAGTCATTTTTGAAGAATTTTTGTTTCATTTTGGAGGATGACATTGTAGGAGGATTTGTATCTCCATAAAGGGTGTTTGAAAGTGTTTAGATTCCAAAGAAAATCCATAAAAAGTGTTGTCCCATCAAATTTGTCCAAAAATAGGGCTACTAGGTGTGAACGAGAATAAATGTCAAATCAATCAAAAGACTCAAATTAGCAAGAGGTTTAGAATCAAATTAAAAACCCAAGAACCAAATGATTGAATTAAAAACATTACCAATGAAGTGATCATAAATAATCAAATAAAATCAATCAAGAAACAAGAACATAAATAAAAATAAGCCCAACTTTACCTCTCCCAAAAATGTAAATCCTTACTCCATTGTCAAATGTGTGAGATCATGCCTTATGATATGTGGATTGCTCATACTTAGCATAACCCAATTGTAAAAAAGAAAGATCAATGACATGCTATGGTGAATTAAATTTTTGAGTAGATTTTCAACAATCCTTCAACATAAATGAGAAACCCCAAATACACCAACTCTATTTTTATAAAGCTACACTTCTTGATGTTTATCAACAACTTCTCTTCCCTCAACTTTTTTAATACTTATCTGTTGTGCCACAAATGTTCTTCTCTAGTCTTACTGAATATTATAATATCATCCAAATAGTTAATAGCAAAATTACCAAAAAATATCTTAAGTACCTTGTTCATCAACCTCATGAAAGTGATAGGTGCATTGGTCGATCCAAAAGGCATCACTAACTACTCATACAACCCTTCATTAGTCTTAAATGTGGTCTTCCATTCATTCCCTTCTCTGATTCTGATTTGATGATATCCAATTTTTAGGTCAATCTTTTTGAAATACTTTGCACCACTCAAACAGTCCATAATGTCATCCATCCTTGGCAATGGAAATCTATAGTTGACCGTGATCCTATTGATTTATCTTGAGTCTGTACACATCCTACATTCTCCATATTTCTTTGGTACCAGTACAATAGGTACCACACATGGCTTAAGATCTCTCTAATAAATCCCCTCTTCAACAATTCCTATATTTGTCACTTTAGTTATATATTTTCTGTAGGTGTCATCCTATGTGTTTCTTTGTTAGGAAAACTTTCTCCAAGTATTAGATCTATATAATGACTGATTCTTTGGACCGGTGATAATCCATCTAGTACATTCTTCGATATCATATCCTAATATTCTATCAATAGTTCTGATACTTCAATCGGCAGTGGATCTCCTCCCTTTGTGGTAGAATCATTTGCCTCCTGATTACTGCACTTCTTTGGAATCAATGCAAAAAACATGATCTCATGCCTCAATCCTTCTAGAAACTGTTGATGGGTGTTTTTGCACCTTCTCAACATAGGCAACACATAAGTATGCTACCTCTCTTGAAAGGTAGAAATCTGCAAACAAGTTCCAAATTACTACCCCAAGGTCTCTCAAGTGTTAGATCATGACAATACTTGGAATAGTTCAGTTGGTTGATGTGATTTGCTGGTAATCACAGGGTGGCCTTTAAGGTGTACAAAGCATGGGAAGTTGGGCCTATAAATGGAGTTTCAAAGTGTTGTAAGAGAATGAACAGTAGCTTTCCACTCAAAACAACAAGCTAAAACTCACCTCTTTCACCAAGTTTAACATTGTGATGGTGCTTAGAATCCTAAACTAATAGAGGTCCAAAAGAAATAGCAAAAGAGAAAGGGTTAAGAGAACCTGTTCTAAATCTAAGCTATGAATGAATAGTAACAATAAAGGCTGCTATAATAGACAAACTTTCTAAACTGGGTTTTGCTTGACCAAGAGGACCTACAGCTGCACAAAACCAGTGCAATCTTCTAAGGTCTACTAATTTTTAGATTATGCATTCACTTCATGAACATACAATTGAACTAAGTTGCAGTAATGAAATAAGGAAGCCCAGGCTAACTTTGCACAATAGCTTGTCATCAACAAGTGCAAAAAGCATGGGTTGAAAGTTTATCAAATACCATAATAGCAAACACCATTATCACAACCATTCAAGAAACTCCAAGCTAAAACTAACATGGAAGTTGAACCATGGATGCATAATGAACAAACTCAAAAGAAACATCCATAAAATCATGCAATGCTTCTCTCTATTGCTGCAAAATTCCCTTTACACTAGTTCTCCAACACTTATAAATGAGGAGAAAGCCCCTATTTATAGTTTTCCAAAGCCCAAATGAATGGCTAGGATTGATTTACAATGAGTGGCTCAGATTCAATACAAGTTAGGGTTTCACCTAACCCTAATATTTCACAATTTAAAATAGATTATTTTGTCCTCTTCTCTATTTTGTCTTCTAGTGACCCTGGCACTGTAGCAATTTTGTCCTATAGTGTCTACCTTCCTTACTATAGCTGAAATTGCTAAAGGCTGCCCTTTGTTCGATGTGTTCGCAACATTCTTACAGCCAATTAAGTGCATTATTTTTGCAGATTGGTGCTTCTAAGAAGTAGATATGTTGTTGATGATCTAGATGGATAGCTCCTGACAATCATCGTCACCTGGTGGAAAATAAAAAAACTCCTTCATGTTCCTTTCAAGGTCACCCTTTGTAGTTTTGTCATTGACTTCCTTGGCATGCATTCATATGTTGGTCAGTCCTTCATGGTTTATGTAGACATCCTTTTCTTCTCTTCATCCAGAGGCTCTTGCGGGATTCTTCAATTGCTCCTCAATAGGTTCCATAAATCTTGCACCCAAAGACACAATAAGTGCTCTTACATATAGAGGCAGAAAATACCAGTTAAACCCTACAAATTCATTGTTAGATCCATCCGTGCATCATTAAAATATCATAAAATTCATCATTGTTCCACATTTGGAGCTCATTGGGACCATAAACATAAATGTGGGTTTAGGGGTGCGGGTTTCCCCTAGGCTGGAAGCCGTTCGGAGCAGCTAGGAGCAAGACGACATCGAGGCCATGGAGACTTGTAGGCAGTCGCCCGTAGAAAAAGTTATGCATGGTGAACTTGGCGATCAAATTCCATGTGAGGTGCTTTGTCATGTGCATAAATCAATTGTAAGTCACTTGAAGTTACCAGGTTAAGCTTGATGCATTTTTGGGTCTGAGGCATGCAGGTGTAGGAAGGTTGAAGGACGTTTGGAGTCTCTGTTGTTAAGCAACAAAATTTAGAGCACGGCGACCCGCAAGCGGAAGTCCGCATTACGGGACCTACGGGTGCCTCAGATGTTAAGGGTTACGTGCAAAATTTTGACCAATTTAGGAGATGTGGGTGGGAGCTACCGAGCCACCATTGTATGTTTGTCATTAGGAACAACGTTGGAGGGAAGGTGATGAAAGGGAAAATCTCCTAAAGAATGATTAAGGGTGAAAATGGGCCGTGAGACACTTGAAGTCGTTAGATGAAGCTTTGATGCTCTTGCGGGTTTGAAGGATGCGGGCGTTGTGAGGTGGAAAGGCATTAAAGCTCGGTCGTTAAGTGATAGCTTTCAGGAGATGGTGACCCGCATGCGGAGTTCCGCAAAGCCACAACTCAACAATTTTGAGTTTTTTCAAATTAAGCACATGGAAGATGCATTAGAAGGGTGCCTAGACCTATTCCTCAATGATTTGTCCCTTTTCAAAAAATGCAAAAATTTGGAATGCAGAAGTTGGAGGGTCCATTGCCTTAAAAATGACCTTGAGCACATGGAAATCTGCGGACGGCGACCTGCAAATAAATTCTCGCGGACAAAGATAGAGGGATGGCGGTCTACAAAGAAATTCCCATGGACAGTGATGGAGGGATGACAACCCGCAAAGAAATTCCTATAGACGACGTCCGCAAAGAAATTCCCGCAGATGGGGACGGAGGGACGATGACCCGCAAATAAATTTCTGTAGACGGCGACGAAGGGACAACAATCCGCAAAGAAATTTCTATAACTTCACAAAACTTAGTAAATTTGAGATTTTTCAATTTTAGCACATGGGAAAAGGGGTGGAAAGAGTTCCAAGACATATTTCCTTAAGATTTGACTCATTTTGAAAAATGCGAAAACTTGGAATGCGGAAGCCGGAGGGTTCGCCACTCTTTACAATGACATTGCTCAAACGGACTTCTGTGGACGGATTTCCACGAGCAAACTTCTGTGGATAGATTTCCATGAGTGGACTTCCGTAGTGAAATTTTTGCAATGTCTAAACACATGGAAAATTTGATGCTAACCCCTTTAGGCATTTTTAGACACTCATTTTATGGGCCCTAGATGATGAAAACTTGAAGTTTGCACCCTTTTTGGAAAAATGGAGATTTGGAAGGGGGAAGTCAAAGGGTTCACCACTCTTTAAAAATGACAATGAGCACATGGTGATCTACACATGGAATCCCGCAAACGGTGATGGAGGGATGACGACCCGCAAAGAAACTCTTGCAACGATGACCTACAAAGAAATTCCCGCAACGACGATTGAGGGACGATGGCCTGCAAAGAAACTCTTGCAACGACGACCCGCAAAGAAATTTTTGAAACTTCCTGAAACTCAACGAAACCTTGGAAGTTCACTTAGGCATCATAGAAACATCCCAAATTCATAGGCAACTTGTCCCCAAAGTCAAAAAATGAAGGAAAAAGCGAAGCAAGCAAGTAGGGACCAAGTCAACAGGAGCAAGGAAAAAAGTGAAAAAAGGAGGGGGGATTTTGTTTCTCTTCTCAAATTCGAACACCTCAGGTGAAAATGAAGGCATAGAGTAACATTTATAGGCCAATTTCCATTAATGGCGTGCATTGATTTCTTGGTATGGAGAACCCGGGTTAGTGAGATGCAAAAACCCACACTCGTTTGGATGCTTGGTCAAGGCTTAGACGGAGAAACTAAGTGTGGAGCCTTCCATGTGGGTGGAATTTGGGTGTCGGTTGCTACTCAATGATGAAACATGAGTGAAAACCCATAAGAGGTGGCCTGCAGTTGTAGGTTCGCGGTGCTCAATGAACGCCACAACAAAGGTAGATGTGGGATCCGCCATGCAGGCAGACATCCAAAGCCAGCCATTAGTTGAACGAAAAAGGGATGAAGGCATTGTGCAAAGGGAAACCCGCAACTACGGGTCCGTAGGGCTTGGAGGACACCAGGGCAATGAATGAAGGGAACCCCGTAGGGGCATTTTCGCGAAAGCAAAAGACTTAGTGAAAATCAGGTAGGTGAATCTGGCCAAGGGGAATTTGATCATTCTAAGGCATGCGACCCTCTTGGACTCTAGGACAAGGGCACACAAAGTGAGGCAGGAGAAAAATTGACCCATTAGGAGCAAGAACGAGTCGTCCGGAGTAAAAAAGAGGGGGTCCCTGCCTTCGATGGGGCGTGTGTGCAAAACATGCACAACAAATGATGACTGGTTGGGGAAATGCTCCAGAGCATTTTGATGGCAAGCTGGAATCAAAAACCCAAAATCTATGGTTCTGATCTTCATGCTAGGACAAGCAAACTGAACACTCGACCAAAGGACCTGTTTGCTCTCAAAATTTGCACCCTAAACTGAACTATGCAAGTTTCAACAATCTTGGAGAAACATTGGATTCACTTCTATGTGGGACTATTGAAATGAAGTGAAACCTTCGGGTTTTAGCCCGGCTTCTATTCTGATAAACATTTAAATGCACTTAAACTTGAAAGGGAAAAGGGGTAGGAAGAAAGCTAAACAATAAAAAACTAAAAACTTTAAGCCTTTCAAGGTGATACACCATAAATATGATGATATCTTGTTTAAACAACACACAACAATGAAAATTTGACAACACTAAGTGCATAGGAAACAACTTCGGTATATGAACCAATGCATAAAAATGCCTTATAGATAGGTATTAAATTAGTTCCAGGCTCTAACTTAGCAGGAAAATATAAAATTCTCACAACTAATCAAGCCTAAACTATATAAAATTTCACAAATCTATAATCTTTTCAGCTGTAAGATCTTCACTTCAGACACCATCTCAAGACATAACATGTAGGATTAAAATAAATCTTAGCATGAAACATCGAACTAAAAATAGGATAAAAGCATACAAGAGTGAACTCCAAAGTAGGTCCCAAAAGCTCCTGAATTATCAGAAAATAACTGTGAGGAAGTCCTCAAAATATCATGAGTTACAATTGCCAAAAGAACAAAAACTCTGGCTCTGAAAATCTCCAAAAGTCTCTGTCACTGAATGTAGAAGAACTGCCTCAAAAATGAGCTTCAAAACTCATAAGTACAACTCACAACCACCTAGGGTTGGATCCAGAAAAATAGCCCCCAAAATAGGACACCCCACTTTCCAAAAGAAAGTCAAATACATGGAAAAGTCTCCCCAAGTCATTAACCACCCTATGACTCAGCAAAACCAACTCTAAAAGCACTCCAACTAAAAATAAAAGCATCCAAACTGCATGAGAAAAGTCAAATTCGACCCCTAAAACTTCTCCAACATCCCTAGATACCCTCCTGATGCCTCCAAACTGAAAATAACCTCCCAAGATGCTCTCCAAGTCATAAATACTCAACCGTATCCTTTCTTGCATTTAAAATAACACAAACTAAGTGGTTTATAAATACACCACTTAAGTAAATGTTTTACAATTTCAAAACAAAAAATGCAAAATAAAAGGCCAAAGTTTGGCCTATGTGGAAAGTCAAAGCATAAGTCTTTAAAAGACCCCTACCTTATAAAATTCACTAAGGCAGTTAAATAAGATAGATTCTTGGCCCACGATGAAGATATTTGTTTGAGTTGAAAGAAAATAAAATGCAAAGGCAAAATGCCTTAGTCATATATCGACATGCTTTTTAGGGTAAAAACCCTAGACAATAAAACACATGTAGAACAAAAGAATGCATTTCATTTACAACACCGACTTCTGGAGACTTCTGGGCGACGCCACAAGATTTCATTGAGCTCTCATGGTTTTCTGAAGAAATCTGAAACATTCTTATGGAGGCCGAGTTGCTGGGTAAGCCTTTAATCTGCATAAAACGCCTTCATCTCTTTTGCTGTGCATACTTATTCTTTCCACTCATCATTGTATATTGCTTGCAGTTTTCTGAAGATTTTATGCATTTCCTTTTCCTTGCTTTCTTCATGATTTTCAAAGTTGCTCTCTATTCTTCATGATCATTGGATTAGCTTGCAATCCATTCTTCAATGAGCATTACTCCTTAAAATCCCTGTTAAAAGCTTTCAAGGGTTTTATGGCCATTATCCACAGGCCATGGGTTTCTATTGTAAACACTTTACTGGGCTCTTCCATTTCACATAAATGAAGGTTCTTTTATAATTTCATCTGGCTCTATTCTTAAAATCATTATTGTCTTATGCTGTTGTCAAAATGATGACCATACTCCTTTGTTAATCATCTAGCAATAATGAGTTGTTGCCTTAAACATCATCCTATTTCTTCGAAGTCTTCACAGCAACAGTTTGATTGTCTTTTTGCTACTGTTGCTCATTTTTTCCCTTCTGACTGTTATTCCATCAATTGATTGAAATGCCTCTGATAAGCCATTATTGATATTTTTGCGTGGCCATAAATATTTTTCCTGAGTCAGTACAATATTCCTTCAATTTTGCTGATCTTTATTTCATTTCACATAAATGAAGGTTCTGACAAAATACAGCTTGGAGTTTTTAGATATATGGCTGCTTTTTCTATTATAATACTGTCACTTGTAAAGGGAACTATACTTGCTTCTGATTTAATTTGAGAAACAACAATAATCCACATGTTGAAGCAACTTTGAATGACCTCTTGCATTTTTAAATTCATAAACTTGATGATCACTCTCAGAGACAAAAACTTAACAAGATAGCCTTAAACATGCAGTTACTTTACTTCCTTTGATTATGAATACTGCTCCTTTTATCTCTTAGATCATAATGATTACTGCTTGAAGGTTATAGGCAAAAGGAAATGTTATCCCCTGTCACTCTGTCCTTAACTTAATCAAAGGATTGTATTTCCAATAATCAAAACTCCGTCCCTTACAGAGTTTATCATAACATGACCCATCCACAAAACTGCTCCTGACAAACAAATATGATTGTTTCTTCACTTTTATGCCCCTCTGATTGAATGTTCTTATGTAGCTATACTCTAAATGAGCAACTATGTTATAATCTATAATAGATGTTGCTATGTTAATATCTTCATGATACTTAATATTAGGTGACTATCATGAAGACACAAAGCTTACCATTTATATGTTGATGTTGTTCTAGTCTGTATAAGAATTTCCTTCATGGTTGTAAGCTTCCAATTTCTTAGAACACAAATCAAACATGTTGAATGAACCCATTTTTTACTATAAACAATGATTGTGCTCTTTTACAATGAAAGATAAGCCAAAACATATGTTATCCTCTTTGAGCATTGGTTATTATCTTACTTTTTACATTGTACTCCATAACATGACTGTCATACTGGTAGGAAAGATGACTGTATCCTACAATATGTGTTACAGGCATTGAATCTCATGCTTTCCTTTATATCATTGTAACATTTAACTGCTTCTTTAGATTAAACTGATCAATGAATTCCTGCAGTATCTTGTTGCACTATGAGCTTGTAACAACTATGTTCAAAGCTATGTTCATGATTTGAAACACATTGCACTCTTACTATAGTTGTTAATGAAAAATGGTAAATCACATCTACATTTACTTATGATGTTTACGTATGCATACCTTATTATGAGCTGGGCTCAACCCTTGTGGGAGCCACATTTATCTCCACTCATTTAATCTGAAAATAACTGCACCTGTAGTTGCACATGAAACAAACAAGTTAGAAAAAAAATGACTGTCTTTTGTGTGTACGTTGACCAAATGGTTTTCCTAGACACCTGAGGCATTCATTGATCTTCTGATGCACATGGAGACAAATTGATGCATGGATAGGTGGATAATATAAATGATCATGTACAGTTATGACTTTTCATTGCTTAGAGTATAACTCTAACACATTGCTTGACCACTGCAGGAACAGGAGCGCAAGGAAACTAGGAAGGACAAGCAACGAGGACAACATCAGAGTGAGACAAACCTAAATCAGTCATTCAGGAAATGACTGGTCATCCCTTCTACATGCTTATTTATTTCCTTCATTTATTCATGTATTGACTTACCTTTATGTGTATCAAAGAAAAGTCAGTCTCATGGCTTGCTGTGTGAGACACATGTACCTTATCACATTCAATAAAGATTACATTTTCAGAAATATATGAATCTTTCTGTATTACATGCATATGTATGAATGTAATAGTCTGTAGTTGCAATCTTTTTAGATTTTCATTTATACATTTGAATGTGATGAAGAAGGAAAATAAAATGAAACATACTCTCTCCAGTTTAAAACAAATTTTACCCTTTTGAACCAATGAGTGAAAAATGGGTAACAGGACCAAAATCACTAGTCAATCCAACCTTCAGTGTGCTAAAAATCCAAGTGTGTGCAGATGTATTAATTCCCATCCTTAAGCCACTATAAGAACCCAAGCTTTGTCAAGTTAAGCTACGTAGTTTATTCTAACTCCAAAAGCATCCAGGACATTGCCTTGCTGCCAGTGAGGCGTCCATAGCCCCGACGAGGTTGTCATTGTGATTCTCCCGAACATTGCTCTACTGCCAGCCAAGTGTCCATAGCCCGATAGAGTTGCTCGGATCCCCCTGAAAAGTTGAATTCTTTTCTTTTGATTTTAAATGTCCTTTCTTTTCTTTTGTTCATTTCTCTTCTTTTCATTTTAACCCGCAAACAATGAAGCTTGCACTCAGGGTTGGGAATTACAATGGCGCTGAAGTAGAATTTTAGATTTTTCACTTAATTGGACCTCACAAAGGACCTATAGTGACCTCAGGATTCTTAAGATGTGAAAGGTGTAAGATTTAAAAATACATCAGAATCAGACCAACCAATTACTTATCCCCTTCAAACCAAACATCTAGGTCACTTGACACTAACAAAAGATCTTCACCATCCACTCTAGAGACTTGATTAAAGTTTATCAAAGAAATACTTGGAATTACCCCAGGCAATAAAGTGGTTGCTGTGCATGCAAATGTACCCAACAACAAGCGAAGGGACCCTGAGCAAAGCAGCAAAGTGGAAGCAAACATAAAGGAAATGAAAAGTAGAAAAATCAAAAGCAAACTAACCTAGAGCAACAACCTAGAGAAATCAAGAAAGCAAGACTATATACATGGAAGCAAGATATGTACACGAAACCTACACTACTCAAAACAAACTATGTACAAAGATATTTACAAGGGACCACATTCAGGCAAGGCAAACTGACATTTACGCCCGTTGGATTTTGTAACACATGTACAAGCAAAAGGGAAATCGTTATAGTTCTAAACCATGCAAACTCATCCTTATATTTAGAAAAATGAATTTCACTATTGTAGCACTCAAATTCAATGACAAATTAAAGAAGAATAAACAGTTGAGGTAATTCGTTAAACCCATGGTCAATCCACAAACAATTCTATCTCCCCTCATTCCCATAATCAAAATGATAAACACAGTTTGAGTATTCATAGGAGCAAGGAAAAATAGAACTTTGATGTCACCATGAGAAGGTGGCAACATTTGACAGTCGAGAGCGATCACTACATCATTGGTCGTTGTGTTGGTAGCCTCAGATGGATGCAATGGATGGTGCAACATCCCTCTTGTATTACAAATCTATAGATCACAATCAAATTGATCAGGTAGTACAAATTGTGAAGAAAAAAATTCAAATGCAAGGAACCTTGTACCTGATCTCGGGTTTGCATAAAGATGGGAGAATGAGGCAATAAGCACCTCTCCCAAGTTACCAGTGGGACTCGCAACCTCTATCAATTATTCTTCGAGGAGATACACTTTGTATCGTCGATCCTACGTAGTCCATGGCTTCACTTGATTGCTATCTTCGAAAGGAAACATGCCATCCCATCTCATTTCCCTGGTGTTGATCTCTATTTGTTCATATTTTATGTCATAAAATCATGATATGGGTGAATCTATCCTGTTGTAGCTCTCTGAATGTGAAAGAGGATCAACAATGGTCAAGGTGGCAGGACTCCTAGTTGCATCTTGTAGTTGGCCAGGTATGCCATACCCATTGGCAACTATCAAAACACCCTCGCCTTTGTCTTCCTCTCTTTGCAGCTCATGTGGCTCACCATGATGTTCACCCATTTCTTCTTGTTCACTGTCACAGTAGATGGAGAAGGAGTTCGTCTCCCAATCTGGGAATTCTAATGCTTCGCTATCTGGAGGTTCAGGTAGTATATCTTCATCACTGCCATCTTCTAAAATGTACTCTTCTTTGGTGTTGGCATACCTTCGGAGCATAGCTCCCAAAGGAAAGAAGTCATCAATGGAGGGAACCTCGTCAAGGGGGCCAAGATTTATTATGTGATTTCCCTCCAAGGATTCCCCATAAAGCCTATCGTCCATGGCATATAGATGCTCCACAAGAGGGGCAAGCTCTTGACGACTGATGGACAACACTCCCATGTGTTCCGCTTCATCATTTGAAGGCTTAGGACTATGTTGTCCTTCTTCTATTGCTATCCCAACACCTTCTTGATGACTACTTTGAGCTAAGTTGTCACTTGGTTCTAACTCTTAGTCCTCTAGTTCAATCCTTGAAGCAATTGCATGAAGCAATGCACTTGGTTGTCCCACTTGTTCTTTAACTTGCTCAATGGCCTCTTGGCATAGTTCACATGTGAATTTGGAATGTGGAAAATCATGGAGCCTACACCAACCTGGCAGCAATAATACTTCCAGTTCCACTTGGTGTCTTAGCTTTGACTAATCCTTTGCTAGTCTCGACACGAGCTCGTTATATCTTTCCACCATCGGGTCCTCATCATCACTTGAGAAGGAAGTTTGATGTTGGATAACTGTGGCATGTGGTTGTTCCCATTCCTCCAAATCCTCATTTTTAGATGCTTGACCTCCGTCATTCATAAAGGAAAGGTCCTCTAATCTTATTTCACTTATGCTTTCATCATCATTTTCTGCTGCCCCAAGGCTTCCAACTTCTTCCTCCTTTTGATCTTCAACATCTACACTGGTTGTCCCAACATATGTTGTTGCAGATTTTGTAGATTCATCTTCTAGGTATGGTCTTTCGACTATTAGTTGCTCTTCTTCCTGAGTGGAGAACTGCTCTTCATTGATGGAGAGAAGGCTTTCTAATTCCCTTCTAACTAAATTTTCATCAAAGCTCCTTATTGTCCCAAGGAAATCAACTCCTTCCTCTTGATTTTCAACCTCAATGTTTGTTGTCCCAACACTAACTTTTGTGGAGCTTCTTGGTTCAACTTTAATATGCTATCCTCCAGATGTTAATAACTCTCCTACCTTAACAAATGACTTCCCTTCATGGAGAGTTGGCTGCTCTAACTTGTCCAAACAACTCTTGGCTTGGACAATGATGTTGGCACATGATGGACAAGTAAATTCAGAGTGGGGTGCATTATGGAATCTACACCATCCAAACATCAGTACCTCTTCTAGTATTAGTCCATCCTTGCTGCTCAAGTGTTCTTGGATCAGCTCCTCAAAGGCCTTGTCTGCCATGTGAATCAATTCTTCTTCTGGGTCTAGTGGAGCCAAGGGTTGGTATATTTCCCAAAAGGGACTCTCTCCTTGCAAAACCATTTGAATTCTGCCAAAGAATGTCAGACACCCCAATTCGTTGTGTCTACAAGAGCCATGGATCCTGCATTTTTCTGCCAATGCAAAGTGTTGCAATGGCTTCCTCAATCTCCTATTTAGATCTTCTTGCAATTGAGTAATGTTGATTTGAAGTTGCTGCTCCATTTCAACCCAACTCATGTTTTTCCTTCAAATTTTTGATTTTTTAAAATTTCCAGCAGATGATGAGATCTTCCTATCTCATATTTTACATGAAAGTGCATTCAACTTCTAGCTTTGTAGCGTTGTGCTTAGCCATGCCTTCCCTCTAGCACTAGTTCTATTGATGGGTGTTTTTGCACCTTCTCAACACAAGCAACACACAAGTATGCTACCTCTCTTGAAAGGTAGAAATCTACAAACAAGTTCCAAATTACTACCCCAAGGTCTCTCAGGTATCAGGTCATGACAATGCTTGGAATAGTTCATTTGGTTGATGTGATTTGCTAGTAATCACAGGGTGGCCTTTATGGTTTACAAAGCATGGGAAGTTGGGCCTACAAATGGAGTTTCAAAGTGTTGTAAGTGAATGAACAATAACTGTCCACGCAAAACAACAAGCTAAAACTCACCTCTTTCACCAAGTTTAACATTGTGATGGTGCTTAGAATCCTAAACTAATAGAGGTCCAAAAGAAATAGCAAAAGAGAAAGGGTTAAGAGAACCTGTTCTAAATCTAAGCTATGAATGAATAGTAACAATAGAGGCTTCTATAGTAGAAAATTTTTCTAAACTGGGTTTTGCTTGACCAAGAGGACCTACAGCTGCACAAAACTAGTGCAATCTTCTAAGGTCTACTGATTTTTAGATTATGCATTCACTTCATGAACATACAATTGAACTAAGTTGCAGTAATAAAATAAGGAAGCCTAGGCTAACTTTGCACAATAGCTTGTCATCAACTGTGCAAAAAGTATGGGTTGAAAGTTTATCAAATACCATAATAGCAAACACCATTATCACAACCATTCAAGAAACTACAAGCTAAAACTAACATGGAAGTTGAACCATGCATGCATAATGAACAAACTCACAAGAAACATCCATAAAATCATGCAATGCTTCTCTCTATTGCTGCAAAATTCCCTTTACACAAGTTCTCCAACACTTATAAATGAGGAGCAAGCCCCTATTTATAGTTTTCCAAAGCCGAAATGAATGGCTAGGATTGATTGATTTACAATGAGTGGCTCAAATTCAATACAAGTTAGGGTTTCACCTAACCCAAATATTTCACAATTTAAAATAGACTATTTTGTCCTCTTCTCTATTTTTTCTTGTAGCCTATTTTGTCTTCTAGTGACCTTGGCATTGTAGCAATTTTGTCTTGTAGTGACTGTCTTCCCTGCTGTAGCTGAAACTACTAAAGGCTGCCCTTTGTTCGATGTGTTCAAAACATTCTTGCAACCAATTAAGTGCATTCTTTTTGCAGATTGGTACTTCTGAGAAGTAGATATGTTGCTCTTGACCTAGATGGATAGCTCCTGACAATCATCGTCACCTGGTGGAAAATAAAACAACTCCTTCATGTTCCTTTCAAGGTCCCCCTTTGCAGTTTTGTCATTGACTTCCTTGGCATGTGTTCATATGTTGGTTAGTCCTTCACGGTTTATGTAGACATCCTTTTCCTCTCTTCCTCCAGGGGATCTTGTGGGCTTCTTTAATGGATCCTCAATAGGTTCCATAAATCTTGCACCGAAAGACACAATAAGTGCTCTTACATATAGAGGCAAAAAATACTAGTTAAATCTTGTAAATTCATTATTAGATCCATCCATGCATCATTAAAAGATCATAATATTCATCATTGTTTCACATGTGGAGCTCATTTGGACCATAAACATAAATGCAGGTTCAAGGGTGTGGGTTTCCCCTAGGTCGAAAGTTGTTCGGAGCAGCTAGGAGTAGGACGACGTCGAGGCCACAGAGACCCGCAGGCAGCCGCCCGCAACAAAAGTTCTGCATGGTGAACTTGGCAATCAAATTCCATGTGAGGTGCTTTGGCATGTGCATAAATCAATTGTAAGGCACTTGAAGTTACCAGGTTAAGCTTGATGCATTTGTGGGTCCAAGGCATGCAGGTGTAGGAAGGTCGAAGGATGTTTGGAGTCTCCACCGTTAAGCAACGAAATTTAGAGTACAATGACCCGTAGGTGGAAGTCCGCACTGTAAGACCCGTGGGTGCCTCAAATGTTAAGGGTTACGTGCAAAAGTTTAGCCAATTTAGGAGATGTGGGAGGGACCTACCAGGCTGCCATCGTATGTTCGCCATTAGGAATGGTGTTGGAGGGAAGGCGGTGAAAGGGAAAATCTCCTAAGGAATGATTAAGGGTGAAAATGGGCCACGAGACACTTGAAGTCATTAGATGAAGCTTTGATGCTCTTGTGGGTTTGAAGGATGCAGACGCTGTGAGGTAGAAAGGCATTAAAGCTCGGTCATTAAGTGACAACTTTTAGGAGACGACGACCCACATGCGGAGTTCCGCAAAGCCACAACTCTTAGAAAGTTTGAGTTTTTTCAAATTAAGCACATGGAAGATGCATTAGAAGGGTGCCTAAACCAATTCCTCAATGATTTGGCCCATTTCAAAAAAATGCAAAAAATACGAAATGTGGAAGTCAGAGGTTCCGTTGCTTTAAAAATGACCTTGAGCACATGGAAACCTGTGAACCGCGACAAAGAGACGATGACCTGCAAAGAAATTCATGTCGATGGCGATGGAGGGATAATGACTCGCAAATAAATTCTCGCAGATGATGATGGAGAAATGACGACCCGCAAAGAAATTCCCATGGATGGCGACGGAGGGATGTCAGCCTGCAAAGAAATTCTTGCGAACGGTGACAGAGGGACGACGACCCGCAAAGAAATTATCGCAGATGGCGATGGAGGGACAATGACCTGCAAAGAAATTCCCACAACTTCACAAAACTTAGTAAATGTGAGATTTTTCAATTTTAGCACATGGGAAAAGGGGTGGAAAGAGTGCCAAGACATATTTCCTTAAGATTTGACTCATTTTGAAAAATGTGGAAACTTGGAATGTGGAAGCGGGAGGGTCCGCCTCCCTTTACAACGACATTGCTCAAACGGACTTCTGTGGACGAATTTCTGCGAGTAGACTTCTGTAGTGAAATTTCTACAATGTCTAAACACATGGAAAATTTGATGAAAACCCCTTTAGGCATGTGAAGACACTCATTTTATGGGCCCTATATGATGAAAACTTGAAGTTTGCACCCTTTTTAGAAATGCAGAGATTTGGAAGGGGGAAGCTAGAGGGTTTGTTGCCCTTTAAAAATGACAAATAACAAACAATGATCCGCACATGGCAACCCGCACACAGAATACTGCGGATGGCGACGAAGGGACGAAGACCCAGAAAAAAATTCTCACAATGGTGGCAGAGGTACGACGACCCACAAAGAAATTCCCGCAACGGTGGTAGAGGGATGGTGGCCCGCAAAGAAATTTCTGCAACTTTCTGAAACTCAACGAAACCTTGGTAGTTCACTTAGGCATCACAAAAACATCCCAAATCCATAGGCAACTTGTCCCCAAAGTCAAAAAATGAAGGCAAAAGCGAAGCAAGTGAGCAGGGACCAAGTTAGCAAGAGCAAGGCAAAAAGTGAAAAAAGGGAGGGGGACTTTGTTTCTCTTCTCAGATTCGAACGCTTTGGGTGAAAATGAAGGGTAGGGAGCAACATTTATAGGCCAATCACCATTAATGGCATGCATTGATTTCTTGGTATGGCCAACCCGGGTTAGGTGAGATGCGGAAACCCACACTCGTTTGGATGCTTGGTCAATGCTCGGATGAAGAAACTAAGTGCGGAGCCTGCCATGTGAGTGGAAGTTGGGCAACAGTCGCTACTTAGCAACAAAACATGAGTGACAACCTGCATGAGGTAGCCTACAGTTGCGGGTCCGCGGTGCTCGATGAACGCGACAACGAAGGTAGATGTGGGATTTTCCATGCGGGTGGATGTTTGAAGCCAGCCGTTAGTCGAACAACGAAGGGATGCGGGTTCACAGGTCTTGGAAGATGCTAGGGCAACGAATGAAGGGAATCCCACAAGGGAATTTCTATGAAAGAAAAAGACTTAGTGAAAATTAGGTAGGTGAATCTGGCTAAGGGGAATTTGATCATTCTATGGCACGTGACCCACTTGGACTCCAGGACAGGGGCATGCAAAGCGAGGCGGAAGTAGAAATGACCCATTGGGAGCAGGAACGAGCTATCGAGAGAGAAAAAGAGGGGGTCCTTGCCTTCAGCGGGGCGTGTGTGCAAAACATGCACAACATAAACTTCCTTCCATCAACCAAACATATTTTGGCAGGGCCACAAACTTTACTTTTGTCCTCTTCTCCCAAAGGTATGGATATATGTTATTGGAACTAAGTGGGTATTCTTGAACAAACTAAACGAGAATGGAGAAGTAGTGAGAAATAAGGCAAGGCTTACATGTGTAAAGGCTACTCACAAGTAAAAGGAATATATTTTGAGGAGACATTTGCTCCAGTGGCAAGAATGGAAGCTATCAAAATGTTTTTGGCTTTTGCAACACATAAGGATTTCAAAGTTTATCAAATGGATGTGAAGTCTGCTTTCTTGAATGGTGAGTTGGAAGAAGAGGTATACATTGAACAACTAGAAGAATTCCAGTTATCGGATAAACTGGATATGGTCTGTAGATTGAAGAAAGAATTATATGGAATAAAGCAAGCTCCCAAAGCTTGGTATGTAAGGTTGGACAGCTACTTGTTACAACAATGATTCAATAAAGGTGCGACAAATAGTAATCTTTATTTCAAAGTCTAAAAGATCCAATCTTGATTGTGGTTGTGTATATTGATGATATAATATTTGGAGGAAATGAAGATATGTGCAAGAGATTTGTAGAAGAGATGTAGAATGAATTTTGAAACGTCAATTTTTAGGGAGATGAATTTCTTCCTTAGACTGCAAATCAATTAGACATAAAAAGGTATATTCATTTCACAATCAAAATATGTCAAGGAAATAACGAAGAAGCTTGGAATGAAAGACTCTAAACCGATATGTACTCCCATGGTTACTAGTTGCAAGTTGAGAAAGAATGATGAATCTCCTAAGGCTGATCAGAGCAAGTATAGATCAATGATTGGAGAACTACTATACCTAATAGCTACTAGACCAGACATCATGCATACAGTCTATCTTGTGGCTAATTTCAAGAAGATCCCAAAGAGTCACATGTTGCAACATTGAAGAGAATATTCAGATACTTGAAGGGCACTTCAAACATGGTTTGCAGTATCCAAAGGGTCTTGATTTTTCTTTGAGTGCTTATATAGATCCATATTAGGTAGGATGTGCTGATGATAGGAAAAGTAAAAGTAGTGGTACATTATTTCTTGGATGCGAATTGGTGCCTTGGCTAAGCAAGAAACAAGATTCAGTTCCCTTATCTACTGTAGAGGCAAAATATATTCCAACAACATCTTGTTGCACACAGGTGTTGTGGATGAGGAAAACCTTGAAGGATATAAGAGTGGTATATGATGAACCAATTTCTATCTTCTCTGATCATACAAGTTTTATTAACATTTCAAAGAATCCAGTGATACAGTCAAGGAAAAAACATATCTCAATTCAATATCACTTTTTGAGAGAGAAGGTTGCAGATAATGAGGTGAAGCTAGAGTATGTGCCTACAAACGATTAGGTTGTTGATATATCTACTAAGGCTCTTCCTAAAGATAATTTTGAGTATCTCTAGGAGAAGTTAGGGGTTATTACCCCTCCTTTGAACTAGATGCATAAGGATATGCATTAGTCCAATGGATCTCAAGATTCATTCCTTGTTTTGGATTGATGATTGGTGGCTACCTCTTAGGGGGAGTAGGTAGTGGCATTATTGGTTGTTGTAGTCAAGGAGAGTAAGCACTAGTGCAGGTTGGTGTTCTCCTTTGTTAGTTGTGTCAAAGGATATGTGCAATGGTTGTTGTTCGGTAATGTTTGTTGTGTGCTTCTAAGGGGGAGAGTGAGAGAGAGATGTGTCATCCTTTTCCATTAATGTCAAAGGGTGAGAAAGAATAATGTGAAAAAGGAGAGTAGTAAGCTAAGGGGGAGAGAAAGTAAAAGTGGAAAAGAGAAAGAGTTGGTATGGAGCAGTGTGTTCGTGATCAAAGTTATTGTGTTTATTGTTGGTGGTTTTTCACATCATGTGTTGCCATTAATGACAAGGGGGAGATTGTTGCAAGTATGAGTAGTTGGTGTTGTCATTGATGTCAACTGGTTCATACTGTTGGTGTTTGTTGGAAATCTATGTTATTGCATTTATGGTTGAGAGGTTGTGATGCTGCTTTGAATAGTTTTATTATGTTGTCATTAGTAGTGTCACTAGTGTCAACCTCTAGTGTTGCTTTGATAAGCATGTGTATGGTTGATTTTTTATGTTGCAGTTGGTTTGGTTGTAATGAGGAAGTGTTGCATATGATGAGAATATGTTTGTGGTGCTTGGTTTCCAAGTGCTTTTGAGAAAATTTGAAGAAAAAAGAAAACAATTTGTTGGAGAGATGTTTTGTGTGATAGAGTAGTGTTCTGGTTTTTCTCCACATTTCTTCTATGTTTCATTTTCTTATCCATTTTGGGTATGTTGATCAGAGGTGTTGAAAGATGTTATGTCTCAAATTTCTTTTCTTGGATTGTTGTACGGTTTTTTTTGTGTTCACCACTGTGTGAATTGTGTATTCCAGTGTTGTCTGGGAGAAATGGTTTTGCTCTACATCTCTTCATAGTGTGGTTTTTGGTGTTGTGGTTCTAGAAGTGTGTTTGTATTTCTCATATCTATCTTCAGTTGAAGTGGTTTGAAGTATGGTGCTCCACAAGTTAGTTCTTGAATTATAGTATGCAAAAGGTTAACTGGGTGTACAAGATGAGTTTATTCTTCAGGTGATTTTTTTTGCGAAGGAATTTGTTACATTTCAAGGTTTTTGTGGAATATTCTAGATTGTGTTCAAGTGGTTTTTGTTGTCCGCAAGTTGTCTCAAGATTAAAGGAAGTGTGTTATTGATGTTTACAAGGGTTTGGTCGACCTTAGGTGTTTACACTAATTACATATTTGCTTCGATGATTTTGGAAGTGTGGCATGGTATGTATGAGTGGATTTAGGTTCGAGTTAAGGTGTGATGTGGTCTTCTTTCATTCCTTTTCATCGTGGGAATGCTAAGTGCTGACCTAATTTGAGTTTGCACAGTTGAGGTGCATAACCGACCTTGTTAATTGTTTTCAAGGTTGAGGATGGTCAAGCTAACCTAGCAGATCAAGAAAACAAGAAACCTAGCTTGAATGAATAGATAATCACTTGATAATTAATTATTCATTAATTAATTATTAAGTCCCTTATTACTTTAGTTCACTTAAGATAAACTTAGGAGTGTTTTTTTTATTAGATTGGGCTAATTATAGGTCTAGTTGTCTCAATGCATGAGATTAAGACACTTGTATCAATCTAATGCAATCCTCATCTAGGTTTTGATTTATTTTTCTTTTATAAACATGCACATTAATTTTAATCAATTATCCAAGGTTATTCAGATTAATTCATAGCAAATCAGTTGCTTTTTTGGATCATTTCTTCTCAAGGTTGCACAAGCATATCAATGGCTTTGATCTTTCTTTTGTGATAGGATAATTGCTTGCAAGTAATTTCTGGGTGTTGTGGAGTTCAATCATCAACTTCATCATGGTATTAGAGCTTAATATTTGTAGCTTCTTGTCTAAATTATGAGAGATCCAACCTTGAGGGAGAAATCGACTCATCCTAGGGAAAAACGGGCATCACCGTTGCATCCATAATGGTCGAAAACCTAAAGAACACATGTCATTTCATCAATTTTGGAGCAATTGACAAAAAGAAAAAAAAAGAAATTAGACCTACATAGATCTCAAGGTGAAATCCATATGGCTATATGACCATACGATCACTTGTCAGACCTATGTAGGCCTCCTTTGGACCAGGTCACAGGTATTTCTAGTTTTTAAAATTTTCCCCATTAATAAAAAATATAAGTTTTAAATTATTCATGCAATAAAAAAATTATCAAAATTTTTCTTTAAAAATAAAAAAAGCAAACCAAAAAGCTTTTAAAAAAATAGAAGGCTAAAAAATGTTGCACAGGGCTCACAGGCCCATATGTAGGCCATGGGGCCCATTTCCCATTGCCGTCAGCCTTTATTCATAGTCGACTGATGGCTTTACTCACGGTTGGCAGTTGATAAAATCGATGACCACTTTTTATAAAATATGACGAATTCAAGGAAATTCGGTCATATCTCCAAATCCAACGGTGTCAAAGTTTGGGTGATCAACACAAAATCGACAATGGAATCTTCAAATATTTTGAAGGATATTTTGTTTTCCAAGCATATTCCATCAACTGGGAAAAAATTTCAGGTGATCAGATTTTTTTGCATGCATAGGGAATATTCTATGAATATTCTACTGACATCATCATGGCATCATGCTAACATCATCTGTACAGACATCCGTACGACCCCTCCAAGCCCCCCTCCTAGCCCTCATTTGCCTTCAATGAGCAATTTTTTTCTTTTTGGCATAACCTTGGCATATAGTGTCAAAATTAGGCAAATGAGATATTGTTGGAAAGCTAATTCTAAGCACTTTACAGTGGTGTAGTTCTCATTATCAATTTTTTCTATTAATTCTTGTTATTCTTAGTCAAAGTCAGATATTCAATTTTCTCTTTCGAGCTCATAAATTTTTTCTTTTATCTCTAATTTTTGTGATTCAAGTGGCATTAGAAAGGTATTTTAGAACTCTTCAGGTCTATTCATGCACCTTTTCTAGAATAGGTACATTTTATTCAATATTTTGTTATTTCAAATTTTTCTTAATTACTTGGGCATCTTGGCACTTGGAAAAGATCTATTTACATTGGATGCCATTATTTGATTTGCTTTATTTGTACTAAGGTTATTTATCTCTGATTTTTATCATTTGCGTGAGTATCATGGGTTTTTCTATTCATCCTTCTGTGATCAAATTGGATAAGGATAACTATGAGTCTTGGCGAAATGGCATCCTAACACATCTCAGGTGGCTTGATATTTTGCCTTATATTTATAGTCTCATACCTACACCTAGGGAGTTTATTAGCATGGGGTATCATCCGAGATCATATTGTAGGGTTATATGTTCTAGTGTTGATCTTGACACTATGCGTATTGTATCAGACATTGAGTGTCCCCACACACTTTAGACATGACTATGGAATATTCATGGAGATCCTCATATCTCTCCATACCCAGAGGATCCTGCTATAGATTATCTCATCCCTCTTGCAAATGTAGATTTCATACCCTTTGATGACAATACTTTAGAGGAGCTTGAGTATATCACAGGCCTTGCATGTTTTGATGGTTGAAAGAATTGTCTTCATGTTCCAACTCTTCAGATTGAGACAAGTCATTATCATCTTCTATTGTTCCATATCAGTTTGAAATTTCCACATCTTTGGCCCCTATTGATTTAGTGCAACAAGACATCATACATCTTCTAGCCATATCTACTTGGGATTCATATCTTGTAAACATATCATCATTGTTTGTGGAGTCCTCTATTGTAGACTTGGAGGATTAATTTGAGGACATTCATCTCCTCTTTTTTGATAGCCACATCATCATTGTTGGCCCACCATCTTCATCACCTTTGCAACTTGTTCTATATCAGTCTTCACAAGATCTTGGATCAACATCATCGCTTTCTAACATGTGGACAAGTGAGCACTATTCAAAGGCACATATCATTTCAATTTAGATTCTCGATTCACCCATTCTTTTAGATTGGCTTCTCCAATCACCAGTGGATTTGTTTCTTCCTAAGGGGAGAAATGTTTGCAGGTAGTGGATCATATTTTGTCTTCAGGCATTCATCATTAGCACAAGAGCTCTCTCTTTATTGGGGGAATTCATATCCTTATTTTCTCTCCCATCAGGGGGACATCTATTGTACTTGCATGATAGAAGCATTCCTTGGGGGGTCACATTGAGTCCTCCTTCTATCCTTCTTTCACTAGTGCCATTATTTCATTTTCTCTCTTTTGGAGAGGAATTTTTCCCATGAAATTTCTCCTTTTCTCTAGTTATGAGAGATTTCATTTATTTGTACATGGGTACCTCATTAGGACTTGTATCTAGGACCCATCCATGCATCCATCATTGCATTCTACATCAGGGTTTTATAGCTTCTCCCTAAGTTGATCTTAAGGGGGGGGTGTTGGAGTAATCAAGATAATCACTTGATAATTAATTATTAAATCCCTTATTACTTTAGTTCACTACAACTAAAATTAGGAGTGATTTTTTATTATTAGATTGGGCTAATTATAGGTCTAGTTGTCTCATTGCTTGAGATTAAGACACTCATCTCAATCTGATGCAATCCTCATCTAGGGTTTGCTTTATTTTGCTTTTATAAGCATGCACATTCATTGTAATAAATTATCCAAGGTTATCTAGATTAATTCATAGCAAATCAGTTGCTTTTATGGATCATTTCTTCTTAAGGTTGCACAAGCATATCAATGGATTTGATCTTTCTTCTGTGATAGGATAATTTCTTGTAGGTGATTTCTGGGTGTTGTGGAGTTCAATCATCAACTTCAATAGTAAATTAAAGAGGTTAATAAGGTTGAAATATCCACCACCCATATGAAAGTAGATACTTTTCAAGGGATAGATAATGGGACTCGAGAGGATCCTAAGTTGATTGAAGGGAGTTTTATCCTTAGTTAGTGAGGATACATCAAGAATCAATAATTAGGAAAGTGTTGCTAATGAAAGCATGAAACATGAGCTCATATAGGGAAAAAATTTCATACTACTAGTAGTGGTGCCCTTGAATTTTAAAGCTTGTCGAATAAATGTAAATCTTGCCAATATGACATGTCATACATTTTTTTAACTCAAACAACTTTCTAAGTATCCATTCATAGAAATTGGATAGAGAATGGAGATGTAATTGTCATGTAAAAACTATGCCATTAGAATATTTGTCTCTAGAAATATAATAAATATAAGACATTGCAACCAAAATTGAAAAAAAATGAGAATATAGGGAAAGTTTACAAAGATTTAAATATAAAGGAACACTAGAAAATAAAAATATTAATGTGGTTAAGTTGATATATAGTCAATTATGAAGAGTGAATGTAATCACACACTTGACTAGCCACTATTGGAGGTTCTATATCTACACTATTTATAAAGGTGATGAAAATAAGTAAATTATACAAGACTATAAAGTCACAATTACAGTTTATATATTAAATAGAGGTTTCCTATTGATAGAATTTCCAAAATATAATAATTTAATGAAATTTCTTGGAGTGTCCAAATTGTTACTTTCCCATTGGTTTGTCAACAATGAATAGGAATGGGTTTAGTGTCTACCTATGGTGTAGAAGTAGAATATACAAGATAAATTGAGTCATATGAATTTATTTGACTTGTCTTTAGATGAGGTGATAACTATAGACAACACTTCTTGGGTTTTTATACATGTTTATAGTGTAGAAAATCATATATGTCAACCTCATCCACTTGAAATTCATAAAATGAAATAAAATAATTAATATTTTTATGGATATTATATGCCTAGATGATTTGGTGATTACAAGGAAGTTGGCCTATGTTAGTCCATATGGAGATTCGATCATGTAGGGTCATAAAAATAGGCTTATTGTTAATTTGTAAGCATCATATTCACCATACATGACCAACATTCAATACATAGACCATACAATAAATTAATTTATATTATGAGTCATTTTCTATCTATTAAAAAAGTTTATTAATCTTATGTGTGGGGTATATACATTTTTTATAAAAGTTAAAATATTTTAGAGTATTAAAGATTTGTTGGACTTACTCTAGGTAGCAAGCTACTTAAGGATGCTAATACTAAGTGGATATCATTGCATGGACTATAAAAGATTATTCCAAGTGTACCAATCGTTAACAAGACAATTTTTTGAAAACCACTTAGATTAGGTAAATATGTTGGCACTTTTTATTGACTCTGAGACATTATTGGCTCTATCTAGGCTTCTTCCCTTGTTGGAAGAAATGATTTTTTGCCAAAATGGGTATAGAATAGACCAATATACATTGTTAAATACTCAAAGTTGTGAAAAATGGTATGTATTACTTGGGGAAATCTATATGTGAATTAAATTGAAGCATTTATGAGCCCAAATTATGTGAGAGTGAGTAATTCAACAAACATTGAACTCCTAGATAACTTTTTAGAGTGCAATGGTTTAGGTGATTTATGTGCATCAATGCATGGATATATGATATAATTACACTAATTTAGTAAAGATGGAGGTATTTTTAGGATCACACAAAATTTTCAAAAGGTATTTTTTAATAACCTTATCATTTTAAAGGATACGTTGCAAGAAATTTTGAGAAGTCAATCGTCAGAGATTAGTGAGTGTTTTTCTTCAAATTAAATTTTGGAAGCAATGTCTATAGTTTATTCTTAATATTGGAATGTATGTGATTTCTACTAATTTTAAAAATAAGGTGAAGTACTTATCTGATTATTTTGGTGAGGTTTTCTTCTTTTAGATGAGGATGAGATTAAGTTGGCTTCGAAGGGGCTTCAAGGCACAGCTTCTTTAGATTTGACGTTTTTGGAGGTGGAAGGGAGTTTGTTCATCTTTTTCAACCAAGAACAAAAGAAAAATGAACGATTTGTTTCCTTATTAATTAAGCTTGCTTGGGCGACTGGGTAGGAGTTAATGGCACCTTGTAAGGTGAATCTACTACGTTTTCCAAAAAGATCATTTGAATTAGTTTTGGCCTTTGAAAACATTCTCATATTTTTATTTACTTTATTTCTGCTTTCTCAAAGCTTCTTTTGTTTTGTGGCTCAACTTTTGATTGACTGTTTTATATTTTGTCTTTCCCATGCAGGAATATATATGGGCCATGTTTACAGTAGATTTCTCGTCTTGGTCCATTATTTTCTTCATGTAAGGAATAAATGTCCTTATCAGTGATGTGTATGGGAGTTGGTCATCGTTCAAATTTGGCAGTCAAACGTGACTCTGAATAATTGTTTAGGAAGTTTAGCTTCAAATTGTGTAGCGAAATTAACTCAAGGCCGCCATATCTACAGGATACGATTAGCAAGCCTTTTCAAACAAGGTCAGGCCCTTTGAAAATTCAATGTTTTAGGCCCTTTGGAAATTCAATGTTTTATTTTAAGTTTTCCAAGTTTTTATTTTATTAGTCTATAGGTTACATATAGTATTTACATATAGTATGAGGTTTATGTCTGAAACAAGTTTCATGTCTGTAAATTACTATTAAGTCATCTAAAAACAAGTTTCAGCTTTCGTTTAATGGTAAATCAGCTATCATTAATGGTAAAAGTCTCCAAAATCTCACTTATCACATAAAACTCAGATAAATATTGATTTGACAACAGGATGGAAACATTTTAGTTCCATTTCCATTGTTTTTTGTCAGTTTGATGGTAACTTTTTTTTTATTTGCATTGCTTTATGTTTTAAATCTGTATGCAAATATTTTATAAATAATACTTAATTTCTTTAAGAAAAATATCTAGATTTGTCTAAGTTTATTTTATTCCATTATTTAGCATTTATTATTAATTGTTTCATCCAACCACATGCAACTAGAATTTGTATGCACAAAACACATACTCTCTAACATATTAATATGCATATAGCTTTCTATCGGTGTAATCCTTGAACCTCCTTTAGGTGTAAGTGCTAGTTTTATTTATTTTTATATAGGTATTTTTAGATATAAATCTTAAGTGACAATATCTTTCAGTCTAATGCCCAATTATGGCTATCCAATTCTCAATTTGCATATTTACAATTTTTCATTTTTTTGTAAATGTGTTATATATATATGATGTAATTTTATATAAAATTAAGTTAATTTTTATTTATTTTTATAAAAAAATTTACAAATCTATTTTTTATTTTATTTTTATATTTTTGAAATATTCATTTTATTTGAGTATTTAGTATATTTATTCATACATTTAAATGTAGTTATTAATCACCTAGATTTGATCATTTGCTCATCTGAAGTGATTTTCATGGTCACAAGATGGATTCCACAAGTTACACATCTGATCTTAATTTTGGATAACTGCACAAAATTAGATGACAAAAAAAGAAAAAAACTAAAATTAAAATGACACAACACTAGCACATTATAATGCCCTTAGGTTATATATGTCTAAAAATAATGAAAATTATTACTCCATGCTTTATTTTTTGAATTTACAATGCATGTGTGCTATATGCATTTCATTTGAAGATGTTTTAGAAGCCAACCTTATCACTAGGAATCTAAGTAAAAGTGTTGGACCTACATGTAAGGTGTCTAAATATTTTTTTTGTGTTTAAAAAAACAACAAATGTCAAAAGTGCTCTTCATTAGGTTTGCATATTTTAAGACATTGTTCCAAAAATATGTCATGATGACATTAAAATCTCTTTTAATTTTTTAACCATATAATTTTTTTAAAAATTAAATACGTTAAGGTTTTGATCTCCAAATATTTTTTATGTTTTTATATGTGTCATTTCAAAATTAGTAAAAATACTATATTCATTAAAAAATTGATAGAAAAATATGGCATAAAGCAAGTGACATTAGCCAACTTTCCATTGAAGGAATTTATGAAATACTTAAATTATTTTATCATTTAAGGGGGAACACACTTAATGCTATGTTATATATATATTTTTCAAAACATGATTACTTTGTGTGTTTCCCCTATTTGACTCCCTTAATCTCCACCATTTTAAGAAAATAGTAGTTTACTAATTAAATTTTGTTCATGGGTATCTTAAATTACTTGTTGAAGGTAATTTTCTATTGATTTGAAGAAAAAGTGACCACTTTTGGTTCTCATTTGGACCAATATTTCCATGCGCATACTCATTTTCTAAAATTTTAAATTCAAATTTAACCAATTGACCCCATTATTTTATTGCCCTAAGCCAACTAAATATACATTTTATAGAATTTGATATTATGTGCTAGTATTTAAAGACATTCATTAGCAATCATTTTATGCATATGGTATTCACATGTCCTCTCTCATTCTAAAGTATTAAATGAACAATTAATAATAACAGATTTTTATTTGGTGCACTAAAATAAGTAAGAAATATGTATCCATTTTTCTTCAAGATTTTTCATATTTTTTTGGAGGTTGATGTAGGAGTGCATGTCTCCTATGAACCTTTTCACATATTTTGGGGGTTGACATCAAAGAATAGGTCTCCTTTGTTGATCTTTTTTATATGTTTTCAAGGTTTGACCTAGAAGAACATGTCTTCTTACAACATAGCAAAATTTTTTTAGACATTTTAAAATTCTACTAGACCTTAGATATCATAAAATAGCAAAGAAGAAGAAAATTATGAGTGAAC
Organism: Sequoia sempervirens; assembly: GCA_007258455.2. NCBI lineage: Eukaryota > Viridiplantae > Streptophyta > Pinopsida > Cupressales > Cupressaceae > Sequoia > Sequoia sempervirens. The sequence goes on along the minus strand of VDFB02329189.1, from coordinate 8,174 downwards.
AACATAGTAAAATTCCATATTGCACTTGAGGTCAATTCTAAACTTAGAAGACAAATTTATGACTATAGACTTGACATAGATACATAGATTTGATCTTAAATGAGTATAAAACTATCATAGATTATAAGGAACTCTTGATAGAGAAAATCACACTTGTGAATCAAAGACAACACATTCCATAATCTTCATCAAAAGATACATATTTTTATCAAAAAGTACCCCTCTCATTTACATTTACCTTTCTAAAAAATATATTTTAATCATTTAATTTATGATTCATAGCTTACATGTATGTCTTTTTTATGCTTCCACATTTTCCCTACATGTCCACCAAAGCATTCCCTACAATATATAACAAAAACCCCCCTTCTATTATGCTGTGATGGATATCCATACCCTTTTGGCACAAGCAGGGAGAATGCTAGTTTTACAATTGCCAATTTCATTTTCTTGAAGGTTTCTAAATCCTTTTCAACAAAACCATTTTGTGCATATCCCATAATCATGACATTCCACGAGGCCACATTTCTTTGAAGCATTTTGTCGAATAGTTCATGTTTCTTGTCTATGCTTTCACATTTTGCATACATCTCTACCAGAGTAGTAGCAACTACAACATCTGCTGAAATTCCTCTACCCTTCATGCTTTGATGGATGTCCATAACCTGTTCCAAAGCTCTCATTTGACAAAGACAGGGAGGATGCTAGAAAAGGTTATAGAGTCTGGCTTTGTACCTGTCAATTGCATTTTCTTGAAAGTTTCTAAAGCATTTCAACACATCCATTTTGTGAATATCCTACAATCATGAAATTCCATGAGGTGACATCTTGTTGAGGCATTTTATCAAACAGTTCACATGCCTTGTCTATGCTTCCACATTTTGCATACATGATGTCTACCATGGTAGTTGCAACTACAAACAAATTCCTTCATCCTCTATTATTTGATGTATGTCCATAATGTTGATGAACAAGTGTGGATAAACAAGTTGCAGAAATAGAATTAAAGATACAAGACTAAAAATAGTAAGAACACAAAACACAAAAAATTATGTGGTTCACCATAAAGGCTACATCCATGAGAAAGCAGGGGAAACTCTATTTTATTAATGTTGTTCTTACAATACACATTATAGTAGTATATCCAATAATCTTTATTACATTATCCATATGAATCTTGAGGTCTCTGAAAGAAACCCAAGTGGAAAACATTGGCGGGAGAAAGGAATGGGAAGTGAAACGGTCTAACTATTGGACTTCACATCCCAACAATCTCCCACTTGAAGTCCAACCACTATTGTAAAGAAATTCGCTTAGAGATGTTCACCAACTTTCCAAAGCTTATTGTCACATCTTGACAATACCAAGAGAATCTCTGCAAAACTCAAGTTTCTCCCTCAAAACTACCTTTGTCAATGCATTAGTCGAGTTCACCTTGGTATGGATCTTCTCAAATTTGAGTTTTCCCCCCTCAATAAAAATTCAAATGAAGTGATATTGCAACTCAACGTGCTTGGTTCAATTGTGAAATGTTACATTCTAAGTAGCCAAGTGAATGGTGTTATTGCTATCACATAAGAGCTTGAAATTTTTTTGTTTACATCCCAATTCACCTAACAACAACTGTTGTAATGAAATCATTTCCTTTGCACCTTCAGTAAGAGAAATGTATTTGACCTCAGTAGTGGAAAGTGCAACCACTTGTTGCAATCTAGAAACCCAACTGATTGTTGCCCCAACAAATGTAAAGACATAATCGGTAGTTGATCTTCGTTTGTCCAACTCACCAACCATATCAGAATCAACGAAACCTTGTAGCTACACATATTTCCTGGATCAAAACATAAAGCATAAGCTGAGGTTCCTTTCAAATATCTTAATATCCACTTCACAACTTTCTAATGAGTTTTACATGCATTATTCATAATTTTTCTCACCACTCCCACAACATGGCCAATGTTTGGACAAGTGCATACTGTAGCATACATAAGGCTCCCAACAACTAATGAATACAAGATACCTTTCATTTCTTCTTGTTCTTCTTATGTATTGGGACACATTGTGGAAGATAAATGAAAGTGATCACCAAGAGGATTGCTTACAACCAAGTAACATTGTGCATATTAAACCTATCCAAAAATTTGTCAATATATTTCTCTTACGACAATCTATTTTCTCCCTTCTTTCTATCTTGGATTATGCTCATACCAAGAATCCTCTTCACTTCCCCTAAATACTTCATTGCAAACTTGTGAGCTAATTTTTACTTCAAATCACGAACACCATTCATGCCAGTCTTGATTACTAGCATATCATCAACATAGAACAACAATAAGACAAACTCACCATTGTCCAATACGTTGCAATAGACATAAATATCAGATTCGTAGTGAGTGAAATGTTTCTCAATCATGAAGGAGTCAAACATGAGATACCACTACCATGGGGCTTGTTTGATCCCATAAAAAAATATCCTCAATCTGCAATATAGATCCTCTTGTTCTTGTTTCTCAAAACCTTCTGGTTGCTGCATATATAACTCTTTGTCTATGTCACCATGGAGAGATGTAGTTTTGACATCAAGTTGTTCAAGTTCAAGGTCATAAATCGTTGTGAGGCCCAAAATCACTTGAATAGTAGTCATCTTCACAATTAGTGAGAATATCTCATTTAAGTCAATCCCCTTCACTACCAATCTAGCCCGATAATGTTTCTTACCTCCCTCTTCCTCTTTCAATCGGTACACCCATCGATTCTTCAAGGCTCTTTGATTGGGTGGAAGCTTCACCAAATCCCAAGTGTGATTGGGCATCAATGAATCCATTTCCTCCTTCATGGAATCCATCCACTTCTAATGATTAATGTTTTTCAAGATTCTTGGAAGATAGCTAGCTCTTCCTAATCAAAGATCAATAATTGGTAGTCTTCTAACTTTGTCGAAGGTCGACATTCCCTGGTGGACCTCCTCAATTAAGGAGCTTGGTTCTCAGCATTTGTTACGTGCTGCAAATTAGCCCCAACATTAGTATCATTGATATTATGCCTTTGTATATTATCACCAAAATTAGGTCAACACTACTTTGTATATTATTGCTAGTAGCCTTTGTATGACCATTATTTCTGGCATTACCCCACAACTAAGACACATTGTTCTAATCAATATTATCCACGAATAGAGCATATTCAAAATTTGATGGAAGAGACCAATTTTGTGGGGGGCACATGAGAACAATGCCACCCACACTAGTATCTATAGGCTCTTGAAAAATTGAGTGCTCAAAATTTGTATGCTACATGGGATCATCTCATCCCAAAATAGGGTGTGATTGGTCATGAAAAAGCTATTGTATGGAGTTTTCATTGTGTAGATAGGAATTTTGAGGGAAAATGCCATAATAAGAAGCTTGTGTGGGAGCTTCCTTAGAGTATGATGGGATGAGGGGGTTGAATGTAGAAGAACATAACATAGGAAAGGATAAGGTATGCACAATGGATGAGTTTGCAAGCTATAAGGAATGGGACCTGCAAATTACCTCCATTTTGTGGTGTCACATTTGGATGTGAAAACTGTGAATTAGTAATGTCTGATAATGACACATACTCCTTTATTTACGTCTCCTGTGCTTGCAGACCTGGAAACACCTTCTCATTAAAAAAACCATATCCCAACTATGGACTAATTTTTTTATAATTGGATTTCACAATCTGAGGCCATATTTTTCTTCAACATAGCCAATAAAGATACACCGTTTAGATTTGGGATCCAATTTTGTTCTCTTCTTGGGAATGTGAACAAACGCTTCACAACCAAAAACCCAGGTGATTGTAGGAAATCCTTTTTCCCAACCATGTCTCCACCGGAGTGTCAAAATCCAATCGAGATGAAGGAGCTCAATTAATCAAGTATACCAATGTATTCACTACCTCTACCCAAAAATACTTGCCCAAACTTATATTAGAAAGCATACACTGAGCTCTCTCCAAAATTGTTCGATTCATCCTCTTGGCTACACCATTTTCTTGAGAAGTGAATGGAACAATCTTGGTATGTTGGATACCATTATTTGCACAAAATTTGTCAAATTCTAAAGAGAAAAAATCCCCACCATTATCCTTTTTTAAACATTTGATTTTATTGTTGATCTAATTTTCAATAATAGCTTTGAAAACTTTGAATTTTCTAAAAACTATTGATTTCCTATTTAGCATATACACCCAAACTTTGTGAGTAAAATCATCAAGAAATGTTACAAAATAATTTTCCCCTTCAATAGAGGTTACCTTTGTAGAACCAAATACATTCGAGTGCATGAGCTCCAAAGGCCTTGACTTCTTGTCATGTTCGAACTTAAAAAAGCCTATCCACCTTTGTTTGTCATATATACAATGCTCACACAACTTCAAATCAACAGATTTCAAACCTAGAAGTTGATTACTTTTGATCAAAACTTTAAGTACCTTTTTGATCATATGTCTGAGCCTCTTGTGCTAAAGCTCTGTACCACTATCCACATCCTCCATCACAACTCCCACTTCAACGTGGATTTCTAGCACATATAGGTTACCCAATTTATGGCATCTTGCAACTACCAAGGCTCCTTTGGTCACCTTCCAAGAGTTTGAAGAAAACGTGATGCTACATCCTTGAGCATCAAGTTGTCCTATATAAACTAGATTTCTTTTGAGCTTGGGAACATGTCTCACATCTCACAATAACCATTTATTTTCTTTATTTAATGTTGAAATCATGTCACCTTTGCCAACTATGTCAAAAGGTTCATTGTCACCAAGGTAGACTCTACCAAGTTTACCTTGATAGTTTTTGATAACTTCCTGGCATGAGGTTGCATGAAATGAGGCACTAGAGTCCAACACCCACGAATCAATTGTAGTTTCGCTTGTTGAAAATACTAGTGCACCTTCATCTTGCTCATATGTTGTGTTAACTTCACTATCCTTTGGCTGATTTTGCACCTTTTTGTATGACCAAAAATTATTCTTGGTGTGACCTTCTTTACCACAAAACCAACAACCTCCATTCCTTCTCCTTGACTTGGATCTTCTTGTAGATTTTGATCTCCTATTATAATTTATGCCCCTATCTTGAGGCCTTCCTTCATTGCCAAAAATCAAGGCATCACCCAAAGGGTTTCCTTGACTTTTCCTCCTCATGTCTTCTCTTAGAAGACTGGCAAAAACATCACCAAATTTTAGTGTGTTTTTTCGGATACCAAATTGTCGACTACCATCACTACTCCTTCCTAGCTATCCAGTAGAGAGCACAATAATAGAATGGCTTTGATTTCATCATCCAAATTTATATTTATGGAAATCAATTGGCTGATCAATTTATTGAATTCATTGAGATGATTTAACATGTTTCCTCCTCCCTTCATATTCAGATTGTACAACTTCTTCACGAGGAAAACCTTGTTTGAAGTGGAAACCACCTCATACATACCAACCAATTTGTCCCATAATCCTTTTGATGTATTTTCCACTGAAACATTGAATAAAACGTTACTAGATAATGAGAGGATGATGGTTGCTCTCGTCTTCTTATCCAACTTCTCCCACTCCTCATCAGCCATTGTAGTTGGCTTCTTTTCTTTTCCTTATAATGTGATTGAAAGGTCTCTTTGAATTATCAACGATTCCATCTAAATCTTCCATAGTCCAAAATTATTCCCTGAGAATTTTTCAATTCTCCATTTATCTGCTTCTTCTATTTCTCCAATTTTTTTTCACAAATTACAAATCTACTTCTTCACCGAGCTCTGATACCAATTGTTGATGAACAAGTGTAGATAAACAAATTACAAAAAGAAAATTAAAGATACAAGACACCAAAATTTATGTGGTTGACCATAAAGGCTATGTCCATGGGAAAGCAGGGGAAACTCTACTTTATTAATATTGATCTTACAATACACATTACAATAGTATATCCAACAATCTTTATTACATTATCCATATGAATCTGGAGGTTTCTGAAAGAAACCCAAGTGGAAAACATTAGTGGGAGAAAGGAATGGGAAGTGAAATGGTATGACTATTGGACTACACATCCCAACACATACCTTATTTCAAAGCTCCCATTTAAGCCTAGGTAGGGAGGATGTTGGTGAAGGTTGTAGAGATGGATTTATACCTGCCTATTACATTTGATTGAATGTTTCTAAAACATTTTCAACAAATCCATTTTGTTAATATCCCACAATCATGGTGTGTGAGGTAAAATATGCAAATTAATAATAAGATCACACAAGCAATGAGACACATTACACTAGGAAATTGAACTGCAAAATTAATCAAATTCAAAACACAATCACTTCCTAAAACCGTTCCATTGTTTCCTATCTCTAAGGATTCCTTGAATCATAATGGCTCTCAGATTTTGCTTGCACTATGATTATTAGAATGACAACCTAGAGAATGGATATTTTAAAATGCAAGAAACTAATTCCTACATGATGTAATTGATAAGTTGTATGATTGATGCCATGATATACTGTTGCTATGATAAAATGATGCTAATATGATGCAAATGCTATGATAAAAATGTTGTAAAGAAACTAGTATACTAATTGAAATGCCATTGCTAAACTAAGCCATGATTCTAAGCTAACATGATACTCCAATTCTCAAATGCCTAAATGCTCTAAATGCTCACAAATGCATAAACTCTAAATGCTCTCACAAAATTTCTGCATAGTAAGTTTACTCAAGATGGGGTTGCAAATGCTGTAAAATGGGCTTGTATTTATAGGATTTCCAAGGCATCTTGTAATGTGGCATGATTCAATAGTTAGGATTTCAGCTAGAAGAATTGACAGTGGAGGATGAAGAGGTTAGAGGGAATCATGGAGGATCTTCCCTTTAAAAGAGCACCATGCCAAGTGTGAGAGAATGAAATGATGAAGTGAGCCAAGTGTCCAAAGTTTGTTTTAGAATTGGTCGAGGATAATTCCAATTTAAATATTAAGCATATTTAAATTCATGTGACACTTGATGATGTGGACGATGAGGTGGAAGGTAGTTAGAAAATTATGGAGAAATGTGACAAAATTGAATTTAAAAATTCAAATTTAGTGAGAGGGAATTAATCAAATAAAACAAATTAGTTAGATTTGTTTATTTAATTAAATCATGAAGAAAATGATTTTAGAAAGAATTTAAGATAGTGAACTATAAAATAAATTTAAAATTTATTTATAAGTAGATGAATTAAGAGGGTTTATTAATTAAATAATTTGTATTTAATTAATTGATTATCCTGATCGATTTTAGGTGTATACATTTTTCCCCTCTTTGAAGTGATGTGTTTACACATTGCTTCAAAGAAAAATTTGAAATTTGCCAACAATTTTTTTTGATATGCCCCATATGTTGATTTTCAGATGATGACGGATATATGCCCCTTCGGGAGATAAGTCGATGAATGTTTAATTTTTTTTGAAATTTTTGTGATTTTTCGATGATTTGATGATGGTTTTCAATTTTTATGACACTAAAACGATTTATCTCCCGAAAAATGATAGTGATCCTGCCACTTTGATTAATTGATGCCTTGTGTTGCCTCCTTGTGTTTGATGTTTGATGATTGTGTCAGCTATTGATTTGATGATGTTTGATATGATAGTTGATGATTGATCTCATGATAGGTGAGAATCAATGATAGGATGATGATAATTGACCTCATGATAGGTGAGGATCAATGATAGGATAATGATGATTGACCTCATGATAGGTGAGGATCAATGGTAGGATATAATGATGATGATGATGATGATTGACCTCATGATAGGTGAGGATCAATGATAAGATAGATAATGATGATTGATTGATATGTTGATTTACGATATGTTATGATCATAGGAGGATTTCTGTATCTGGTGCAAGCAAATTCATATTTGATTGGGCGATGTGGTTTGACTTCTTTGATTGATTGATATGCCCCAATATAGGATAAATAAGGGAATTTTGATTGCTTTGGTTGAGAAATTGATTGATGTACTGAGACATGTTGTATACATTGATTTTGTTGAGGACATTGATGATTTCTACCACTTTGTTGATATATATCTTGACATTTCATGATATCATTGTACTCTTTGACATTATGATTTTGAGATTTATATGATATGCGACGATGATTAGTGATCTATATGGTG